>SNQJ01S0002429.1:322590-359014 GCA_010110895.2 Picea sitchensis | reverse complement strand
ATTACAGGACTGTTGAGAGGGGATATGCTGAAAAAGAGACCACGATGGCTGAAGAAAGGTGGTGGAAGGCACCTGGAAAGGTGGTGTTAAATTCCACCGAAAACCAATACTGTATTTGGACTTCACTGGCTCGGAGAACCAAGAGCAGCTCGCTGGAATGAAATAAATTACTCGCAGGTTGGTAGGTATATGGCTCCTCAATAATTAATGATGGATGGGGGAAGTGAACCGCCCATTCATAGGAGCCTCGGGCCTGACCACCGCGAGGTAAATCACGCCACACACAACCTCACAAGAGGGAAATGCGTGAGGAAGAAGCACGGAGGGGGAAGACGCGAGGGAAGGAGGAAGAACTCTGGAGATATGCAGAGTGAGTGATAGCAGAGAAGGGGGAGAGTAACCCTCGTTCTTGGTCACTGGCAAACCGTGATGCAATCTCACAACATCGTGGTCTCAGCTCGGGGGTGGCTAGTGGTAAATCCGTTGGGAGTTGCTGAGCCTACGATTGGGTGGAAACAAGCACCCCTCTCAGCAGTTGCATCACCTCTAGTGTTATTTCTGATAAGTGTTATTTGAAGTTAATGCCAAAATCACATGTTCAGTTTTATGTGCTTGTAAATAGTTCTGAATAGAAGTGTTTACCTAACGTTTGGTTTGATAGAATGGATGCCTATGTATGCTTACATGTCATAGTTGTTTTCTGCACAAATGATTAAGTTTGGGACATGAGTTCACTCCACCGAGAATCGTCTTATTTGCTTAGTTTCTCGTAATATTCTGGAAAGGCCCCTTGAGAGTACTCTTTTCCGAGAATTACCCCATAAACCTTGTAACCGTACTGAACCTTACTAGAGACTCAATTAAGATCAGGGATAATTTCCCGAGAACCGTCTGAGGGTTCATGCAATCCGGGTCTGGAATCCTTATGCAAGAAAGAGTAGCTTTCTAAGGTCTCGGGGTCATGGGAGCCTAAAGCTCCAAGAGTTTGAACTTCGTGATTCAAGCTCAGAAGGGATAGCGAGTTCAAATATAGAAAGAAAATACCCCATCGCTTGGTAAATGAACGGTCGAAATCCTTTCAAGAATACCCCAAGCCTATAAACACCGATGGATCTAGAGAAGGAGCGTAGGCATTAACACCTTGCCCTTTCAGCCTTCGCAAATAGAGATGTGATCCTAGACCATAGATTCCAGGGACCCATCGAAGATTTATAAGCCGTCGATCTTAACCTTTACTTAGGTGGGAGAGTGAACTCGACTACATCCTGAAAGTCCTGAAGACATCGGGACCGTCCATGTTGGAGGACAGGTGGCAGAGATTTGACCATTTTGCGTATCGGGGATTTGTGAGTTTGGAGGTGGAAGATCAGGCTCTTGGAGTCACGAAGTCCCGAGTCGCGAGATCGCGATGTGATCTGGGCCATTGATCAAAGAGGAAGGATAGCCGTGGGATCTGACGTCTCGATACATCGCGTATTGGGGATTCGTGAGTTTGGAGGTGGAAGACCAGGCTCTTGGAGTCATGAAGTCCCGAGTCTCGAGATCACGATGCGATCTAGGCCGTTGATCAAAGATGAAGGATAGCCATGGGATCTGACGTCTCGATACATCACGTATCGGGGATTTGTGAGTTTGGAGGTGGAATACCAAACCCTTTGAGTCACAAAGTCCTAAATAACGAGAAGTAGGATCAACCATTAAGTCAAGACCTCCTTGCCATATCACATATCGAGGTCTCGGAGGTTGAGGGGAATCAATTTCAACTGTAGAAGTCATGAGTTTGCGAGTTGCGAGAGCTTGTGCGACATGTGGCACGTCCGCTTGGTGGGACCCACATGGTTGACAAGTGGCGTGACGATAAGATGCCCAGAGAGAGGGAGAAGTGGTGACAGGTGGTGGACACGTGTCATTTGAAACGGGAGTCAACATCCTGTTGACTTCTCATACTTTGGGTTCTCGTAAGAAAGGAGCACAAAGGCCCAACAACTCAAGTCGCGAAGTTGCGAGTTCCGAGAAGCCCGGAAGGAGTCAAACCTTCTCTGACTTTCGCGTCTCAGGGTTTTGTAAAAGAAGGGCCCAGAGGTTCAACCTTTCAACTCGCGAACTTGCAAGTTGTGAGCAAGGCTAGTAGTTAGCCCTAGACGGTGGTCACGCATGGAGAGTGCTAATAAGGAGGGTCCATACCATATCTGAATCTTGGGTATCGACAATTGGTGAAGAAAATTTGAGGGTCTTCGACTCACGACTCGCGAGGTCACGAGTTGTGAAAGGCTCTTGCATTGAGGCGCGTATGTGGTCCTATCGAGATAGTGACTAAAGAAAGGGAGCTAGTGCTTTGTCGTTAAGCGGCAGGTAGATTTGGATGGCTAGAATTTTTGCGCCTAGATCTACGGCCAGGGTTTCATTCCAGAGCCCCCTCGCCATTCTACCTTTAAGATTGGACTCACTTGTATCACTGAGTCGCGAAACACGAAAAGGCGCCTGGTTTGTTTGGCATGTGGTCCTAACCCATGATCATAGGGAGGTGAACAGGGAAGAACTAGCCTACGCTAGGCCCCTGTAGGACTTCGGGGATTCTGTCCCTTGAGGAAAAGTGAAAATTTTATTATGACGTAGTGGGTGTGTGACACTCAATATTCTTTATTTTATTTTTAAATAATTAAAAAAAATATAAATCAATTTTATTAATGTCTAATGAATACGAGAGTGATGCTTATGTAACTTCCCTCACACACATGGTCTGAAGATATTTTAACATAAACATATTTTACATCTTAAATTTGTGTAGCCGCATAAGTTATAAACCCTTTCTTAACCTAAATCATGACTATAAACATCAAATATTATTCAATAGGATTGAATAGAGGCTGTGCATTCCATTCTCTCACTATCAAATATACAATTTTTCATTTTTTCATAAATTATTATTTATGAATCTTTCATTTTTTATAAATTATTATTTATGAAAAGAAAATGAAAATTAAGATTAAGATTATGATTATTTGAAATAATAATGATGTAAATTTTCTTTATGAATTTAATAGTTTTTTTTTAACACAAACTAAACTAATATATATTAAAAGGGTTGTGTCAAAGAAATAGCCTCGAAAAAGATTACATAGGAGGGCATATAGTTGAGTAGTTTTTGTAAATAAAATTGGAACAATAATTACATAATTTAACATTCTTGTTGGTCTATTTCTATGACTACTTTCTAAACTAAAAATGTCTTTACAAAATTACCCAAGGCACCACCAAATTTAAAAAAAACATTCATTACTCGAAGATGCAGAAAAAGAGTTTCCATTTCGTCCATTCTACGAGCTAAAGCAGAGAGGCCAGCCTCGAATTCCCTATACTTTTCCTCCATTCGACGACATGGCCCCTCCATTATTTCTTCAAGCTCTTGAAGCTTAGCCATTAATTGTTGGAGAATGCATTGTTTGCTTGACCAACCTCTTCATGTCTCCTACAGATTTTCTAGTGGTCACTCGTCGAGGGCTCCATATGGAATCCCTGAGCGCTAACCCTAAAACTACTCCAACTGATTATGAAAACCAAACAGGGAGAGCAAAGTTTAAAGATAATTAAACAAGCAACACTAAAATGCTTAAACATCAAAAGGAGAGGAAATGTGGACCTGATATTGTGCTGAGGAAGCTAAGGAGAGAAGTCAAATAGAGGCTCTGGAAAGAGCCCCAAATTCCTTTCCCTCGAAGCAGTGATTGGAAAGGAAGAGTGCAGCCAGAAACACGACTTCTCCCTTGGAACGACATTCTGAATCCCACACATTACTGGTCTTGTTGAACCAGGTGCATTCAACACCCAAAACAAAAATGAATTAGTCATGTCTCAACTACGCTTACAACTTATAGGATCTTAGATGCTCAAGCCAGTAGGAGGCCTCACACAATCCACATAAAACCATGCACAAACATCACCACCCTTCGCACATATAAAGGTGATCCAGAGTACGGGAGAATTACAGCTAACAGAGTGATGAGAGAGGTCACGTCGCATTGAAGCAAAGGGTTTAGAGGATGGGGAAATCCCCCTTTCCATTGTTTAAATTAATTTCACCTTGTTGCATTCTGGACCTCTCTTTTTCCCTAAGGTCAACTTGGGGGTTTATACCTCTTTTGACATGGAAGAGGTTGATTTCCCCAAATTCCTGGATTAGGATGGTGATTCTTTGGAGAATATCACTTAGCAGGTTGTTCTCAATGTAGTAGTTGTTGATAATTTCCTTAATAATTAACATTGAGTCTCCAAAGACCGAGAGTTGAGGGATATTACTTTCTCTTGCTAGTTTTAGAACTACATAAAGAACACATGCTTATGTGATATTGTTTGTTGTTGTCCCTAATCCCTAGGAATAATGAATCAATGTATTTACTCTAGGATCAAAGAGAATCCCACCCGCGCCTGCCACCCCAGGATTTCCATGAGAAGCACCATAAAAGAAAAGATAGTGTTTTCATTGATCTTCCATCTAGGGCTTGAATTCCTTTGTTGATTTTTTGATTGCCCACTTAGGGAGAGAATGAGGTTTGGTTGATAGAGGCATCATGTTTTGTACTTTCTAGAACAAATTGAACCATTGTTGTTTGTAATGTTCCATGTAGTGATGTTGTTGAAGTGCCATGTATTGCATATATTCAACACAGAGTGATATCATCCTCACAGTGGATTGTCTTGGGATGTTTTTTTCATCCTTGATTTTTTTTTTGTTTTTCTTCTGTCCAACAAAAATTCCTAGCAAATATATTTTGGTATTTCTAACCACAATCTCTTTAGTCCTGGTTTATGTCTGAAGCTCCCTTGGTAGTTTTGTTCCCAATTTTGAAAGAATTTTTTGTGAGAAGTGGGCCAATTAGTGAGGGTGTACAAGTCTCCAAGTACCATGCTCCACATTGATTTAGAATAGGGGCAATGGAAAAACACGTGTTAGATAGATTCTTCTTCTTGTGAGCAAAGGGCGCAATGAGAGGGGCCAAATATACCTCTCTTTCTCAAATCCTCAACTGTCAAGATGAATCCATGAACTAGAAGCCATATGAAATAATTAATTTTTTTCATTTCATCAATGTGCCAGACTGACTTCCACACTGTCGCACGAGGAAGGAGACAACATTTTTCTGCAGGGATTTTTAACCTTTGCTGACAGAGTAGTAGGAGGTTCCCCATCCTCTAGAGCCTTTATCGGTTAAGATTTTTGGTGCACATCCATTGATTTCATTTAGGAAAATGGGGAGAATGTTTCCCAATTGAGGAGGTAGATCCAATGTTTTCCATCCTTTCCATAGACCCATTGATGCTTCCCAGATGGAGAATTCAAACATATTGTTTATCCCTTGCGCTTGCATCCATTACTTCGGTGGTTCAAATTATTCTTTGGTGGAGAGAGGGATGCATTCTAGAATGGGATCATTCCAAGGTCTGATCTTTTTCTCCCTGAAGTCCAATTGAGCTGGGATTTAACCATCGGTATAGCATAAAGGAGAAGATTAAAAAATGGTGAGCCTTTGTTGGTTCTAAGAGATTGTTCCAGGCATCATGTTCTAGGTCCTTTGAAATATTTTTTCCATAGCGTCTATTTTCATCATGATAGTTTCTTCGTGATCATCCTCCATGACATTTTTTCTCCCATCGCCTTATCCATATACTCCGTGTTCCAAATTCCCAAACCTACCTTGCATTTGGGGGGCTTCTTACCAGCTTATTAAGTGGATTTTTTTCTCTGTTGTTTTTCCTCCTTGCCAAAGGAACTATCTTATGTTTTCAACAATTTGATTTTCTATGATTTTTGGAGCTAAAAGAGTAGAGGATTGATAAATAGGCAAGGCTGAGAGCACTGCTTTTTCCAAGACAATTCTCCCAACCAAGTTTAGAAATTGAGAACCTCATAGAGTGAATTTTGTGTTGATTGTCTCTATTATGGGTTACCATTCAAAAGAGTTATCCCTTTTCAATGATATAGGAATTCCCAAATATCTAAAGGAAGACCAATTTTCATCATAAAAAAATTGAAAGATATGAGAGATGTTTTACAATACTAGAGTCTGAGAGTTCCATCCCATGATTTGGCATTTGTAGTGATTCACTGCTCTGCCTAAAGCATACACGAATGAGTCCAGTACTGCTTTGAAGTGAGAGGTTATGATTTGTGAGGCTCCTTCAAGGAATAGGGTGTCATCAATGAACTATGAATGGTTTAGAGGCTTGACTCCTCAAACCATCAAAAGTCCCGACAGATTCCCAACTTCTCATTCATATTCAAGTTTCCAACTAAGGGAGTCATCCATAATTATATAAAGCAGGGGGGAGAGAGGACAACCTTTTCACAACCCTCTGATTCCTTGAAAAAATATAGTCGATCGACCATTTACCAGAGGAGCAATCCATGGTCCTCTAATGTGTGATGTTATTCATTTGATAAATTGACTGCTAAACCCAATTTTTTGCAAGACCTGGAAGAGAAAGGAATGACAAAAGTGGTAAAAACAATTTTCCATATCAAGTTTAATAACCATACCTTTTTCCTTTTCCATAAATCTTGAATGGATTTCCTCTTGAACCAACAAAATATTATTCTTTACTTGTCTTTCATGCATGAAAGACAAAGCGATATAAGGGAGGAAACATAAGGGAAGAGGTCCATAATCAGGGAGAAGCTAGATATGAAGAGAAATAGGACTATGTTTAGAATTCAGAGCCAGAAGGATGTGAGATTTTATGGATGAGGAGGAGGATACAAAACTAGTATGAACAACAATGTGGTCCAAGCGAGCTGCTATATGTACAGACCCAAATATTTTGTTTCACCACATGAATTTCCCTCTGTTAGGGGCACCATCTATCAAATATGGATAATTTTAAGGATGGAAAATTGTCTCAAAATGTAGAAATGTTAGTGATTCTTACTAGCCCTTAATATGCAAACTATAAAATGTTTGTCGATATTTTTGTGGAAATATTCAAATTTCTAAGGATTTATGTAACATCCCACTCTTGTGCACACTGAGAAAACTTATTCTTTGAGGACACTTGCGTGCAAGTGATTCAGGTCATTATACTATTGGTTGTTTTGATTATGATGATGAGATATTGTGAATTTGATTATATGTATTTTGTTGTATTTACATAAACAGGTGCTACTAACTGGGTTCTCTTGAGTGGGCAGGACTCTAGATGTTGAATATGCCGAGGCATCGATGAAACCCCTTGGACTCTGGGTCGAGTCAGGGAGTGGATTATTAGGGTTTGAATGTTGTTGATGTGACATATGTACATATGATTAGATATTATGATGTTGATTGTTATTGCTAACATGATTCGTTGATGGATGCAGGCTAACGATAGCTTTCCGACCAGACTCACATTAGGAGTAAATGGGTCACACATGAAAACCATAGACATTGAGGGAGAGGTGTGGCAGTAGCTCTGCCACAACCTATTAGCACTCCCACTATGGCTCGAATTGTAGGTTAACGATTACCTAGTTCGAGAAGACCCGCGATGCCATGAGGGAAGACTGTGACAATTGTTCACGATGATTCTAAGGGGCGCGCAATAAGGTAGGGTCCTTATTCCTTAGAGGCCCTTAGTCTCCCACAAGATCACTCGACAGAGTATTGACTCCAGGGGTTTGACATCTACCAAATTCAGTCAAGAGGCAAGTGACACCCTTGGAGCACGTAGTGCATCTTGAAGGGCACGTCGTGCAAATAAAATGGAAAGAGGCGAGTGGCACCCTTGGATCATGTAGTGCATCCTAAAGGGCACATTGTGATTTTTACTGGTAAGTAAATAAACCTAGTGCTTAGAAAACTATGCCTCCTTAGGGCCTGGTCGGCCTTAAAATGAATGATGTGATAAGTAAAGTTTAATAACTAATTTTTCCCTTAAGAACTGTCAACAAGCCTAGTGAATTGAAAACCTAGGTCTGAGTAGAAACTTAGAAAAAAAAAAACCAATTAGACATATAACGAGATTAAAGTGGAAATTTTAATTCACTAAGGTTCTTTTTATAAAATTTCAATTCACTAAGGTTCTTTTTTTTTTAAATTTCAATTCACTATAGGTTTTTTTATAACTAATTAGAAAATTCAAGCATAATTAAAGTGGAAATTTTAATAAAGGTTTAATTAATAAAAGGGGTATTTGGTTGTTTTTGTTTAAATCTGCTAATTCTGAACTTAGTTATAAAAATGGGAAACTTAAAGAAAATGGGAATGTCTAACTTAGTAAGGAATCTAGCCTCTGGAACTTTCTATTTATGAACTCAACTAGGAATTAAGTAAGACGTAAGTCATTTAAGAATTGTAAGGGAATAATGGGACACCAAGGAACGTTTTTAGGAACACTTTTAGGTGGGTGAGGAAAATAGGAATATTTAATTAATTAATAAATTGATTTTCTGGTGCAACTAGGGGATCGAGTGACATGTGTACGGGGGAGGTTTTTCCTAATTAAATAAATGAAAAAAGAATTTAATGAGGGTTTGGGAAACTAATGACTAAGAAACTCTGTAAAAGAGATGGCAGAGGAAGAGCATGGACACATTTGGCTTGCGTAACGTTACGCTGTCGAAATTTTTTCTTGACTGAGTTTTCACTTGTGGGAGTTGGGATACCCAGCTCGGGTAATGAGTGGTAGCTCAACCTTGTGAAGCGAGATGAGTGCTAGCATTCTATGGTATTGTGTGTGTGTCCCCTTTGCAGCTCAGGGGGATCAGGGGGAAGAAGAGTACCCCTAGCGTTGGCAGGGAGGTACTGGTGAGGTCTCATCAGTCAACAAGTCGGAGTTGGATGGAGCGTGAGCGCGGGACAATCACTTCCGGTTCTTCACATTTGGCTACAGTACACATGTGTATAATTTGTATTAAATAATAGCTCAATTTCTTGTTCATGCATTCTTTATTGTCAAAATCTCATTTGCGTAGATGTTGTTAAAAGAAAAAGACCGCATTTTGGTCTCGGGCCATTATTTTATTTTACTCTACGTTTTATTGTTTTTAATACAAAGAAATTGTGTTTTTATCTTCTTCTCCTTTATCCTTTAAGTTATTAGTTCATGTCTGAGCTGTCAGCCAGGAGCCAAATCGACTGTCTTTCACTCCCATGTTAAAATTTAGATTCAAATTCCCTGCTTTCCTGTGCATGGATAATAAAGTGAAGGATAATTTGTTTGCCCAACAAATCCCTTTTTGTAAAATGAAATTACTTCTTTATTTCTCTGCAATTATTGTTGTTTTGTTTTGGGTCGTTACTTTTATGAACATACAACTTTTCGTTGATTTTTGTTATATGTTGTTTTATACTATGCATATTCATATTTCCTTCCTAAAAATACAACGAATCAATGGTATTGTATGAATATTTCTATGAAATAAATTTTACAACTGTGAATTATGGAACTTTTGTACATCTTTAATATGATTGAAAATAAAATAAATTACTTCTACATTATGAAATTTCTATGAGCCTTATTGATCAATGATGTTTTACTCTTTGTATAATTATTACCAGAAACAAGGTTATTGGGTCGTCGGTCTCAGACCAATTATTCTCCAACCATGTTACTTGAATCTTAATTAAAAGTGGCTTTTCGAGAAAAATTCTCTTGTCATAAAACCAGTTTTGGTCCGAGTTGACTCCAGGTCTGTATATCTTGCGACCTACTTAATTATAATTTGCTCAAGGTAAAACCCTAAATGAACTCTTATCAAAATAATTAAATCGATACCAAGAAACCGTCGTCCGAAACGATACTTGCCCTTTTTTATATAATTTTTCTTCCTTCATGCAATGGTTTGATAAAATACATTCTTATTTTCAGCTCTCTTGGATGTGTTGCTTTATCGGTAAGGCGTGTTGATGTCATACATGATTAGAATCATTTTAGCCCCTTGTATTTTTAAACTATTATTGTAGAAAATTTAATTTCTGGGTAACATCCCAACGAAATTGAAGCTCGTCGGAAATTCCGGTGTAACTCAGAAATTCGAGCGCCATGCACACCAAAATTGTCTTCAAGTCATTCACAAAATTCTTTTAAAAAACTGTCGTGAATTTATATTGACTCTGCGAAAGCCTTAATGTCTGATCCCTTACCAAGAAGTTTCTTTTTAAAGTCTACGAACGATTTTCTTTCGGCATTCTGCATTTTATTCAAGACATAATCCCTTCCTTGAGTGTAAATCCGAGTTAGATGCTCGAGTGCCGCTTCAAATCCATCCCAGTTTATTGTCCGCCCAACGATGAGACTCCCTTGAACCCTATCGCCACACCTTGCGTACGCGAGACCCTTCCTCGAGTCTTCCCACAACTCTTTCCTTAGTCAAGAATAGTAACACTTCAACTAAAGTCTTGATGTTAGATGATAATGTAAGCCCTTCTTTACGTTGTCTGTAGATTAGATTCTTGAGTTCCAAGCCATTATTAAGTGAAGGATGGTAAATTGAGATTAATTAATTTATTTATCTACCCTTAACAATTGTTATTTATGAAGAAAGGTGCATCCAATTCTAGGGTAAATAATAAGGACACCGAGTTTTTAATTCAAATTGTGCATGATGATGGGTGAATTTCTTATGGAGAAACTCAATGCTAATACTCCAATAGTCCACAAATTTTAAGAAAGATATTGTAAAGAATGTAAGTTCAAATAAATTCCATTTCTTGAGTGTCAAGATATATAGTAAGTTTTAATGTTTTATATGACAGGTCATTGAGTTAGTAATTAGTCCCATTACTGTCACCTCATATAATTAAAGTGATAAGGAAGTACTAAATAGAGTAAATAAATAAGGATTGGTTGAAGTGCGTGTTGCATACTTAGTCAATTGTACGTTGTTGTGGAAAGAAATATTAATAGCTTAACTATGGGTCATTTAGATTTTGTCTATATAAAAGTTTCTCATCATAGACCCCATATAAGAATGTTATGGTGATTAGACTAAAAGGGTCTTGAGTAATAGTTTATATTAATGAGTGGGAAATAAAAATGGAGTTAAGAAGATCACATAATTTATATTAAATTGTTGTCTTAATTTTAAAGTCTCAATGCTTTTAGTGTAATAGAATGTTCATTGATTTATTAATGATATAATGTTAAATCATAGCTTGATTGAAAATGGAATTATGACAATTGTCTTGTGGTGTAATTGTTGTTTTTAAATGTTTTTGATGTAATTTTTGGAGTCCTAGGTATCATAATGAAATGAGTTTATTGTCTTTGCTATCTTCACAATGTAGGAAGTATTGAAGAAATGTTCATAGAGTTAGGTGAATGGAATTAGATGGCCTAAGTGTTATAATATTTTTTGTGAGTATATTTAATTTGGCATATCTTTATGATAGAGTTTTTCTTAAGCTACATACTGTTGTTGGAATGCATCGTAGACGGAAATTGAGTCAATCAATTGTTTTATGATATGTGTAATGTACTATTGTAGAATGTTTCGTAGGTAGTAATTGTGTCAATTAACTGATGTATGTTCTGTAGTAGAATTTCTTGTCACACCATGAATACTTGATAATTAATATTGATGGTTGATCATTATTTATATTTTCGCTTCAGTTTATTTTGATGTATGGAACTGCGTCGATAATGATGAACTTTATATGTTGATCATGTGTTGTTGTTATTTATGTCAATGTGTTGGCTTTATGTCATTATTGATTTCAATGATGTTTCGATTGAAATGCTATCAAAATTGTGTGACGATTCTATTATCCAAAAAAAAAAAAATTTACCCTTTTTACCTCATTGTTCGTTGTCGTAATGGAGGGGACGTTACATATGGTATCAGAGTGGGTTCGACCCACGACCTGGGATCACTATGGACTTCGATTATTAGATAGTTGATTATGATGTCGCTAATTAAATTGATGTGTGTTCGTGCAGGTAATCATGGTTAGAGGACGCCGCGGAGGAAGATGACAAGATGCTAGGGGAGGAGGCGTGATTCCCCCAATAACATCCACGCCTGAGGGGTCTAATCCCCAGGGAGACGAACAGGTTGTCGTGCAGGAACAAGTAGCTATCGGTGATGTGGTTGGGATGATGAGGTCCTTTCAGTGGATGTTTGAAGCACTAATCAACCGTTTGGATAGAGATGAGGCCAGGGCATAGGCTCCCTTTTATGGTCCACAACGTGCTCCGGTCGGTACTGTTAGCATTCATCACAAACTCAAGAAGGTCAAATTTCCTGAGTTCTTTGGTGCCCCGGACGACGCAGCCACCGAGGCATGGTTGGAGAATATGGCGATGTGCTTTGCACCTCACGAATATACCTCTAACGTGAAGGTTCACATGGCGGTATTTCAAATGAAGGGGAGAACTCTTCTATGGTGGAAGACACTCATGCCGCAACTAAACATGGCCGTCGAAGACATGTCATGGGAAATGTTCGAGGAACGGTTCCGAGAGAGGTATATATCTGAGGAATTCATTGAGCTTCAACTCAACGAGTTCAATGCCTTGCGAAAGGGAGACCGTATGGTGCCCAAGTACAAGGCCTGTTTTATGGAGCTGCTTCGGTATGATCCGCACCTAAATACCAAGAAACTTAAGGTAAACATGTTCGTGTTTGGCCTTAATGTAAGAATTCATGCAAAGGTTAGGATTCTGATGCCTCAAACCTTTCATGATGCTATCTAGAAGGCCCTCATAGTAGAGGAGGATCTTATTAGCGGGGGTCAGAGCAGGACTCCAATGAGACTAACATGACATGCATCATCTGGTGCACAACAACATTAGACGCTAGCTAGACATTCACCAAGATATTGTGGCTTCCATAGAGGATCCACTTTCACTACACCTTGATGACCAGTGCCTCAACAATAGACTCCTTATCGAGGACCACAACACCAGCAGTAGCGTCGACCACAACAACAACAGTTTAGGCCTGTTCAATAGAACAGACCAAGATTCCAGGCAGGTGGGCCGTCAACTTCTACTTCGGGTACCAGGGGCACTAGACCAAAGAAAGGGTGTTGGACATGTGGGGAGCCACATTATCAACGTGACTTCGCAATGGAGAGGACTAGAGCATCTGGATCAATCGGACCCACTACCATGGGAGATTTGGGCATGGCCCTTCGGATTCATGCAGCGGTGAATAACCGCTAGGAAGAGAACCTGTCGACTATGCTCAAGACGTCAGGTACCTTCGCTGACCAGACCCTTGGTATTTTGATAGATCTAGGTGCTACCGAGAGTTTCATTTCTGGTGCAACGCTAAAAAGAATTAAGGTAAAGGTAGTCGAACATGACGAGTTTAGGTTGGTATAAATGGCTTCAGGAGCCAAACAAAAGGTTGGTGGGAAGGTTACAGGCTGTAGCCTTAACCTGGGAGAGTTTGTCACTAGGTCCAACCTGTACATCACAACCTTAGGGTCTTATGACGTCGTGATTAGTATGGACTGGTTGGAATCGCATGATGCGATACTCGACTGTAATATGAAATGGTTGAGCTTGGTCGATGATGAGGGGAAAAGATGCGTGATTGTAGGTAGGAACCAGACAGTCTCCATGAGGTTCATCTCTTCCTTGCAGCTATAGAAGAGAATGCACAAGCGATGTAAGCTTTATGCGATCCTTGCGCTAAATGAGAAATGAGTAGCGGAAGGTCTAGAACACCTTCCGGTGGTGAGAGATTTTGCAGATGTCTTCCCTAAGGAGTTATTTGGGATGTCGCCACAGAGGGAACTGGAATTTACCATCGACCTAAAACCAAGAACTGAACCAATAGCAGGAACACCTTATTGGATGTCGACCCCGAAGTTATAGGAGTTGAAAATGCAGCTGAAGGAGTTGTTGGACCTAGGACTTATATGTCCAAGTGTGTCATCATGGGGTGCACCTGTTATCTTCATACGGAACAAGGATGGGTCATGGAGACTCTGCATTGAATACCGTCAATTAATCAAGGAAACAGTCAAGAATCAGTATCTGTTGCCAAGGATTGATGATCTATTTGATCAAATGAAAGGTGCGACGATGTTTTAAAAAATTGACTTGAGATCATGGTATCACCAGTTACAGATCAAGGAGGACGATGTCCCTAAGACTACCTTTAAGACGAGGTTTGGACATTACGAGTTTATTGTTTTACCTTTTGGACTGACAAACGCCCCTGGGGTATTTATGAGTTTTATGAATGGGGTGTTCCATGAATACTTGGACAAGTTCATCTAAGTATTCATTGAGGATATTTTGATTTACTCTTGGAAGATGGAGGAGCATGCCGAGCACTTGCGCATGGTACTACAGTGTCTACGAGAGAACAAATTGTATGGGAAATTGTCTAAATCCTCATTTTATCAATCGAGGATTCACTATTTAGGGCATGCCATCTCTAGAGAAGGTATCGTTGTGGATCCAACAATGGTCGAGTCTATTATGGAATGTCCTGTGCCAATGAATGTTCCCGAAGTGCGTAGCTTCATGGGTTTAGCGGGATACTATCGATGGTTCGTCGAGGGTTTTTTGAAGATAGCAAATCTAATCATAGAATTGCAGAAGAAGAACAAGAAGTTTGTTTGGACCAAGGAATGCGCGGAAGCAGTTCGGAGGCTCAAGGAGTTGTTGAAAACAACACCGATACTAAAGGTCCCTGACATGGACACAAACTTCTTGGTATGCACTAATGCATCAAAGGAAGGCTTAGGTAGAGTCTTGATTTAAGACAGTCGAGTGATCGCTTACATATTGAGAAAGTTGAGAAGGCATGAGGAGAACTATGCGACACCCAATTTGGAGTTGTTATCCATTCTATATGCCTTGAGAGTTTGGAGACATTACCTGATTGGACAGAAATTTGAACTAAAAATGGAACACTGTGGACTACAACACATCTTTACGCAAAGCGACTTGAACGCACGAAAACGACGTTGGTCAGAATTGCTTAGCGAGTATGATTTCAAGATTACTTATATAAAGGGAACAATGAATAGAGTGGCTGATGCGTTGAGTCATAGACCACACATATTTTCGGTGATGCCTCTTCAGACTAATCTACGTGAAAAGATTCTAACTTTACAACATGACGATGACTGGTACAAGGAGGTCAAGGATTTTATTAGACAAAACACAATGATGGTACCAAGATTTGAAGGATTTACTTTGGACGACGACGGATTATTGATATTTAAGGGTTGAATTTACGTACCACCCAATGATGAGTTGAGGAGTTTGATCCTAAACGAGGCTCATAGAAAAGTGTACATGGCTCATCCTGGAGTCACGAAGATGAGGTTAGACCTTAAACCCTTATTCTTCTAGAAAGGAATGAAGGCAGACATATTCAACTACATGGAAAGATGTATAGAATGCTAGTAGGTGAAGGTTGAACATAAACATCCGACAGAATTAATACAACCACACATTATTTCATAATCGAAATGGGAGGTCATTTCGATGGATTTCATTGTTGGATTGTCACTGATGGAAAGGAGACACAACTCGATTTTTGTGGTAGTCGACACTCTGATGAAGAGTGCTCATTTTATTCCTGTGCGTATGACATATCAGGCACCTAACATAGCTAGATTTTTCATCAGTGATATTGTAAGGCTACATGGCATACCTAAGAGGATTACATTTGATCGAGGATCGATGTTTACAGGACCATTTTGGACTAGTTTCCAAGAGGCCTTGGGAACCCAACTTAACTTTAGTACTATGTATCACTCAGAAACAGACGGGAAGATCGATCGAACAAACCAAATCTTGGAGGATATGTTGCGTATGTACGTGATGAACCAACATAAATGTTGGGAAGAATTCTTGCCACCGGTAGAATTTGCATATAAGAACAGTTATCAAAGCACCATTAAGATGGCGCCTTTCAATTTTCTTTACGGGAAACTGTGTCAGACGCCTTTGAGTTGGGATTGACTTGAGGATAGGGTGCTTGCGGGACCAGAAGAGATCTAATAAATGGAAGATCAAATGAAAACAATAAGACATAGGATGAAGGAAGCACAAGATTGGCAAAAGAGTTGTGCTGATGCGCATCGTGTTCACCATAGTTATGAAGTTGGCGATCGAGTATTCTCGCAGGTGAAACTACATAAGAGTCCGATCAAGTTTGGAAAGGGTGCTAAAATATCTCCTAGGTTCATGGGACCCTTCGAGATTGTGAAAAAGAAAGGGCTAGTGGCATATCGACTAGCCTTTCCTGATTCTTTGAGGTGTATGCATGATATTTTTCATGTATCTATTTTGAGACATTATGTTAGTGATCCTACACACGTTATTGACATGATTTCCTTGCAGGTATCGGATGAGGGTGCGCTCATGGAGGAGCTAATCTGCATTTTGGACCATCGCATTTGACAACTACAACGTCGAATAGTAGACTAGGTCAAGGTCCAGTAGGACAACTATAATCCACACTCGATGACCTAGGATGACACATATGATATGCGTCAACAATTTCCATTTTTGTTTGATAGATAGACTTATGATACTGTGATACACTTTATTTCGGCACTTATATACTATGAAACTTCAAGAAAATTTTAAAACAAGAGGGGGTGTACGTAACATCCCGCTCTTGCACACACTGAGCAAACTTATTCTTTGAGGACACTTGAGTGCAAGTGATCCGGTTCATTATACTATTGGTTGTTTTGATTATGATTATGAGATATTGTGGATTTGATGATATGTATTTTATTTTATTTACATAGATAGGTGTTATTGACTAGGTTCTCCAGAGTGTGCATGACTCTAGACGTTGAGGATGCCGAGGCATCAATGAAACCCCTTGGACTCCGGGTCGAGTCAGGGAGTGGATTGTTAGGGTTTGAATGTTGTTGATGTGACATATGTACATATGATTAGATATTATGATGTTGATTGTTATTGCTGACATGATTCGTTGATGGATGCAGGCTGGCGATAGCTTGCCGACCAGACTCACATTTGGAGTAAAGGGGTCACGCACGATAACCAGAGACATTGAGGGAGAGGTGTGGCAGCAGCGCTACCACAACCTACTGGCACTCCCGTCGTGGCTCGAACTGTAGGTTAACGATTACCTAGTTCGAGAAGACCCACGATGTCGTGAGGGAAGACTGTGACAATCGCTCATGATGATTCTAAGGGGTGGGAAATAAGGCAGGGTCCTTATTCCTTAGAGGCCCTTAGCCTCCCATAAGATCACCTGACAGAGTATTGACTCCAGGGGTTTGACATCTACCAAATTCAATCAAGAGGCGAGTGTCACCCTTGGAGCACATAGTGTGTCTTAAAGGGCATGTCGCGCAAATAAAATGAAAAGAGGCGAGTGGCACCCTTGGAGCACGTAGTGCGTCCTGAAGGGCACGTCATGATTTTTACTTGTAAGTAAATAAACTTAGTGCCTAGAAAACTATGCACTAATTTAATAACTAATTTAATAAGTAAAGTTTAATAACTTAGTGCCAAGCCTAGTGAATTGAAAACCTAGGTCTGGGTAGAATCTTAGAAAAAAATAAAATAATAATTAGACATATAACCGGATTAAAGTGGAAATTTTAATTCACTAAGGTTCTTTTTATGAAAATTTAATTCACCAAGGTTCCTTTTTTATAAATTTCAATTCACTAAAGGTTATTTTTATAACTAATTAGAAAATTCAAGCATTAATAATTAAAGTGGAAATTTTAATAAAGGTTTAATTAATAAAAGGGGTATTTGGTTGTTTTTTGTCTAAACCTGCTAATTCTGAACCTAGTTATAAAAAGGGGAAACTTAAAGAAAAGGGGGAATGTCTAACTTAGTAAGGAATCTATCCTTTAGAACTTTCTATTTATGAACTCAACTAGGAATTAATTAAGGCATAAGTCATTTAAGAATTTTAAGGGAATAATGGGACACCGATGAGCGTTTTTAGGAACACTTTTAGGTGGGTGAGGAAAATATGAATATTTAATTAATTAATAAATTGATTTTCTGGTGCAACTAGGGGATCGGGCAACATGTGTATGGGGGAGGTTTTTTCTAATGAAATAAATGAAAAAGAAATCTAATGAGGGTTTGAGAAACTAATGACTAAGAAACTCTATAAAAGAGATGGTGGAGGAAGAGTATGGACACATTTGGCTTGCGTAACGTTACGCTGTCGAAATTTTATCTTGACTGACTTTTCACTTGTGGGAGTTGGGATACCTAGCTCAGGTAATGAGTGGTAGCTTGATCTTGTGAGGCGAGATGGGTGCTATCATTCTCTGATATTGTGTACATGGCCCTTTTGCGGCTCAGGGGGCTCAGGGGAAAGAAGAGTGCCCCTAGCGTTGGCTAGGAGGTACTGGTGAGGTCTCATTGGTCGACAAATTGGAGTTGGACGAAGCACGAGCGTGAGATAGTCACTTTCGATTCTTTGCATTTGGTTACGATACACATGTGTATAATTTGTATTAAATAATAGGTCAATTTCTTGTTCATGCATTCTTTATTGTCTAAATCTCACTTGCGTAGATGTTATTAAAAGAAAAAGACAATGTTTTGGTCTCGGGTCATTATTTTATTTTACTTTGCGTTTTTATTGTTTTTAATACAAAGAAATTGTGTTTTTATCTTTTGGTCCTTTATCCTTTAAGTTATTAGTCCGTGCATGAGTAGTCGGCCAGGAGCCGAATCGACTGTCTTTCACTCCGGTGTTAAATATTTAGATTCAAATACTTTGCTTTCCTGTGCATGGATAATAAAGTGAAGGATAATTTCTTTGCCCAACAAATCCCTTTTTGTACAACTAAATTACTTATTTATTTCTCTGCGATTAATTTGTTTTGTTTTGGGTCGTTCCTTTTCCGAACATGTAACGTTTCATTGATTTTTGTTATATGTTGTTTTATAGTATGCGTATTCATATTTCCTTCCTGAAAATACAACGAATCAATGGTACTGTATCAATATTTCTATGTAATAAATTTTACAACTATGAATTATGGAACTTCTATACATCTTTAATATGATTGAAAAGAAAATAAATTACTTCTACATTATGAATTTATACGATCCTTATTGATCAATGATGTTTTACTCTTCGTATAATTATTATCAGAAACAAGGTTATTGGGTTGTTGGTCTCAGAACAATTATGATCCAACCATATTACTTGACTCTTAATTAGAAGTGGGTTTTCGAGAAAACTTCTCTTGTCATAAAAACTAGTTTTGGTCCGAGTTGACTCTATGTTTGTATCTCTCGTGACCTTCTTAATTATAATTTGATAAATGTAAAACCGTAAATGAACTTTGATCAAAATAATTAAATCGATATGAACAAATCGTCATCCCAAATGATACTCACCCTTTTTTATATAATTTTTCTTCCTTCACACAATGGTCTGATAAAATACATTATTTTTTTTATCTCTCTTGGATGTGTTGCCTTATTGGTGAGGCGTGTTGATGTCATCCATGACTATAATCAGTTTATTCCCTTGTATTTTTAAACTATTATTGTAGAAAATTTAATTACTAGGTAATGTCCGAATGAAATTGAAGCTCGTCAGAAATTCTGACGTAACTCAGAAATTCGAGCGCCATGCACACCGGACTCGCCTTCAATTCATTAAGGAAATTCTTTTAAAAGACTGCCACAAATTTATATTGACTCTGCGCAAGCCTTAATGTATGATCCCTTACCATGAAGTTTCTTTTTAAAGTCTGTCGGGGATTTTCTTTCAGCTTTCTGCATTTTATTCAAGACAAAATCCCTTCCTTGACTATAAATCTGAGTTAGATGCTCGAGTGCCGCTCTAAATCCGTCCCATTTTATTGTCCACCCAACGTTGAGACTCCCTTGAACCCTATCACCACACTTTGCGTACGCGAGACCCTTCCTCGAGTCTTCTCGCGACTCTTTCCTTAGTCAAGAATAGTAACACTTGAACTAAAGTCTTGATGTTAGATGATAATGTAAGCCCTTTTTTACGTTGTATGTAGATTAGATTCTTGAGTTCCAAGCCAGTATTAAGTGAAGGATGGTAAATTGAGATTAATTAATTTATGTATCTATCCTTAACAATTGTCATTTATGAAGAAAGGTGCATCCAATCCTGGGGTAAATAATTGGGTCAACGAGTTTTTAATTCAAATTGTGCATGATGATGGGTGAATTTCTTATGGAGAAACTCAATGCTAATACTCCACTAGTCCACGAATTTTAAGAAAGAGATTGTAAGGAATGTAAGTTTAAATAAATTCCATTTCTTGAGTGTCAAGATATATAGTAAGTTTTAATGTTTTGTATGACAAGTCATGGAGTTGGTAATTAGTCCCATTACTTTCACCTCACATAATTAAAGTGATAAGGAAGTATTAAATGGAGTAAATAAATAAGGTGTGGTTGAAGTGCGGGTTGCATACTTAGTCAATTGTACGTTGTTATGGAAAGAAATGTTAATAGCTTAACTATGGGTCATTTATATTTAGTCTATATAAAAGTTTCTCATCATAGACTCGATATAAGAATGTTATGGTGACTAGACAAAAAGGGTCTCGAGTAATGGTTTATATTAATGAGTGGGAAATAAAAATGTAGTTAAGAAGATCAAATAATTTATATTAAATTGTTGTCTTAACTTTAAAGTCTCAATTCTTTTAGTGTAATAGAATGTTCATTGATTTATTAATGATATAATGTTAAATCATAGCTTGATTGAAAATGGAATTATGACAATTGCCTTATGGTGTAATTGTTGTTTTTAAACATTTTTTATGTAATTTTTGGAGTCTTAGGCATCATAATAAAATGAGTTTATTGTCTTTTCTATCCTCACAATGTAGGAAGTATTGAAGGAATGTCCATAGAATTAGGTGGCCTATGTGTTTATAAATTCTTTGCGAGTATATTTAGTTTGGCATATCTTGATGATAAAGTTTTTCTTAAGCTACTTACTGTTGTTGGAATGCATCGTAGATGGAAATTGCGTTAATCAAATGTTTTATGATATGTGTAATGTAATATTGTAGAATGTTTCGTAGGTAGTAATTGCGTCAATTAACTGATGTATGTTCTGTAGTAGAATTTCTTGTCGCTCCATGAATACTTGATAATTAATATTGACGGTTGATCATTATTTATATTTTTTCTTCAATTTATTTTGATGTATGGAACTGCATCGATAATGATGAGATTTATATGTTGATCATGTGTCGTTGTTATTTATGTCAATGCACTGGATTTTTGTCATTATTGATTTCGATGATGTGTCGCTTGAAATGCTATCAAAATTGTGCGACGATTCTATTATCCAAAAAAATTAAAAAATATTTACCCTTTTTACCTCGTTGTTCGTTGTCATAACGAAGGGGACATTATAATTTATTATAGTTTCTACAACATTTGGGCTATTTTTAAGGTAAAACAATTTTATTCTATATAATTTGGGCTAATCATTTTTAGAAAATATGGAAATTGGAGAATCTTTTTTTGGGATAAAACATGGAAAATTAGCCCCGAAAATTTTCCTGCTATTAGATCCCAATCTAATATAATATCTTCCATATTTTATCGAGAGGGATCTCATGCATAAGAACCTCCTCTTTTTTCAGAGCTATTATTTATTGGATTAAAGTATCTGATAATGATGCATTCTGACAGATTTTCTGTGTCCTTTTGTCTCTGAATAGAGGACCAAAAATATGGCTTTTCCAGAGGATTAGCTGGCATATAAATATTTATTTTAGTGAAATATTTCCCATCAGATATAGATCTAAATTTAGTTATGATTTAGTGGCAGGTTTGAAGAGAAGATACCGGATTTAAGTTTTTTTGTTCCATAGAATGCAGATCCCCCTAAAGGCTCCTTCGACATATTAAAAAGTAAAACTCCATTGGTTTAGGTCACCCAACAGTGTGACGAATATATTATGCTCGAAGTTTTGTCTCTTGGATTAAGATGATAGACGACTTCTCATTTCGATTGAGATCACAAGCAAAAAAGTATTTAAGAGCATTGCCTAAGCCCTTGCAATTCCAAGAGACAATTATCATTACTTATGAGGGTGTGGGGGAATACCTCATTTTGGTGTTATATTGTTTCCTGAGAGTTTTGGTAGTTTCATGGATACTAACATCTTGGGGATGGTGTTTTATACCCAAGTTGTATATTTTGTTTTACTTGTTCCTCTTTGAGTGTTGATGAAGCTTTGTGCCTTGACCTTCTGGGTAGGTTTTATTATAATTCACTATTTCCAATATCCTCATCAATCCAATAATATGTATATAAGTTGTGTTCCCTTTCATCGGAGAAGTAGATCTCCACATCTTTGAAGTTTTCCACTTTTTCCAATCCTAAAATCATTGGTCCTACTTTTTATTGATGGGATTTGTTGGGATTAGATTTCTTTTCCTTTCTGGCTATAGATTTGATATTTTATTTATAAGATCTTGTTCTTGAAGGGACTTGGTTTGAAGGATTCTCCTTTCTTGTCCCACCCGATTCAATAATTTCCACGACTGTAGGGGATTCTTGATATTGAAGTTTTGATAGTGCATTGAAACTATTTTTCTGGGAGATCCCCTCAGAGGGAGGAGGGCCTGAGGGAATATAGGGATCAACCACCCCTGAAACAAAAGGCCCGATCAAGGTTATAGGAACTGCATGATTTTTTGGAGATCCCCCAAATTTCTTTTGGAAAACTATCCACTGAGCTTCAGATCTTCCATTTGCACGTTGTGTTGGAGGGGCCTTCTTGCAATTTTTTGCAAAATGATCACCATATTCATGACATATTTTTCACTTGAAGGGTAGATATTTGTGTTCTAGTTGATGACCATGCTGTCAAATGTATAGAGTGATTAATATTGCTTCTGATATGCCTTTCTCTAGGTCAACCTTAACACATATTTGGGTGCATGAGAACATATTTTCGTTGGGTTATGCTCAATCTATGTAATGACCAAGGGATTTTCTAATACAACGCAAAGAATCGTCACTCTAGCAATGAAGGGGAAGATGAGGGAGACAAACACACATCAGGATTGCTAAAGGCATATGATTTTCAATATTAATTTCAGGGGTCCATTTTTTCAAATGCATTCCTCTATCCTTGAGGAAATATGTTTCACTACATAATATTAGATCTTTGTATTCCTTAAGCTAAAAAAGGAATGCCTAAAATCCTCAGCCACATAATAAATGATTTAAGGATCCTTTGATGAGAGGAATCCATTTTTTGTGAAGCCAGAGGGATACTGACTTTGGGGAGGGCCATATATCACTAAATTGGCCAATCAGATCATGATCTACTAGGGATAAATATTTTTGTCTCGCAGCTGAGGAAGGAAGCACAATTTTTGGCATTTCATCTATTTTTTTTTATAAACCTGGATGGGGTCAATTTCATTTGCTTTATGGAGGAAGAAACCAGAGATTGAAAGGCATAGGTGTCTACATCAAGAGGGGGTGATTAACCCCCTCAGTAGGGGTGTCCATCGTGATCAAAACCAAGGGAATCTAGTTTAGGGTTTTGCAACATGCTTAGTGTAGAATGATTTTATGAACTCAATGTTGATGTAACACCTTTTTTGGGATTATTTCGTACATACTGGAATGTAATATATGAAGAAAGGTGCAAAGTAGATTCCCAACAAAATATATGTTTAAGAGCTTGGTGTATAGGTTGTGCCAAAGGGAACATTTGGAAACACACATATTTACCTTTTCCATGCAAGCCTCGAGTTATATGTGAAGAGTTTTATACTAGGAGTTTATGATACACAGATGTCTTTTTTCATGTATTTCCAATTTACTCCCTTTGGGTCTATCAAAAGTATCCACAGTGGGTAATAGTTGGATGTAAAATTTAATTCCACATCTAATGAGTGTTTATGCTTGAAATTTGAGTAAACCTGTAAGGAGATAAGTAAAAAATATGTTTGAAAAAAAATATTTTTCTTTTTTTCCCTTTGAAAGTTCATAGATCTTATTTTTAATATTTTAACTATTATTTTATTATTTTCCCTAGGAAACCCATTTTAGACCTCAAAATTTCTCTAATGAGCCAAAATAGTCTTCGTGAGAAAATAATATACCTTGTGATCATTGCTAACACTACCTACAATAAAATTATATTAAAGTACATACATTAAAAACAAAAGTTTTCTTTAAAAAATCAAATGAAATTGTATTTTTATATTATTGTAAGGACATATAGCATATGGTATGGATTATTTACCATACTCACAGTCCTTTCTCTTGGGGAGCTATCTAATGGAAGGGTTTGTGATGGATGCAATTATCCCAAAAGGTTACATTAATATATTTATCTTGTGTGCTATGATTTTTGCACCAATTATATTGACATCTTTTTATTTCACTGCCTTATCATGCAACTATACTTGTTATTTTTCACCTCCGAAGAATAATTCCATTACTCACACAGTCATCCTGCTATGATTAACAATTGGATGAATACATTATTGGATAGTGGGAATTAAAAGGGGAGATGAGTATTGGTCATATCTCCATCATTCAATCATGCACCCTCCATCCAATTTCAAAATAAGAACATCTATGAACATAATTACATATTACACAATCTCTCTGCATGATCGAACTATATGGAATATGTGTTATGGGTATTTGAGTATCTATGATTGTGGTATGTCTTTGAAACCATAATATTTAAGAGATATAATCATAGTGAATGGAAAGGAATGACCTTACATGGAGGAAAAGAGAAAAAAATATAAATTCAAAACCATGAATAAAAGCAATGCTTGCTTCTACAAGTTTTCCTTGAGCAACAACCTCAACCTAACTCATGTAGGCTATGACTAAACTTACTAACCAACACCTGTGGCCATGAAAGGATTCCTATTGCCTCCTAAAATGTATAAATCATCATTGATTTCAATGTTTCGGCCATAGAGGAGGCCAACTTAACCAACGTTGTAACATATACATACCCATGTAGAGACCCCATTGATGATTTGAATAGAAAGGTCATGAAATGCATGATTGAAGGTACTACAGGTCCTTAAGTTTTGGGAATTGAAACAAGATCCTTGAAAAACTATTGAATATCATTTCCCTCTAAAGGAAAACATAGTGCATATGAGGTACATACCCATGTATGATTACGAAAGAAATTTTGGAGAATTGTTCCATTGATTCATAAATGAATTACCCTTCAACGCACATGCTACACGACAAATCATAGCAATAAAACCTGCCAATGTGAAGTGTACAGACAACGATTGTGAAATTCCAGTTACCAAAAATAGAGGGCATGTGCCAATATCAACAATGATGGTAGATGTATTACAGGAAACCCATGAAGAATACTTGGAATGTGCGATGGATGCATATGTCTTATGAAATGGAACAATTCTACAAGGCCTTAGCTCCATTTTTAGTCCTTGCCTTGCTAGGGACTATCATTTTCGGTCACGATTCTGAATGGAACAATTGTACACGGCCTTAGCTTCATTTTTAGTTCTTACCTTTCTAGAGAATATTGTTTTTGGTCATGAGACAAAGAGTATATTTTGGAACACTTTCTCCTTTTTCCTTTAAGTTCATGAAAAGTTAACCAAAATGATTTATTAATGCAATTTATTTTAAAACTAGAAACTAATTTTTAAATTTGTAAATTGCAATGTCTAATTTTATCAATGCCTAAACCTCATGATGTGACTAAGTTATTCCCGATGTAAAGGCATATTTGTTAGATTAACAAATTCAATTACAAATACAAATATTTAAAAATATATATACAATCCATACATTAACCTTATCGTCTAAAAATAGTGGATAGAGTGGAAAAAAATGTTAGTGAACATTAATTGACATACATGGATGACACTATATTAAATAACTTTTAGAAATCATGCACACACCACAAAATTATCTACCTTCACTCACCACAACCTTAGATTGCATTTACTTACCATCTATTGAGCACTCAACACATCCTTAAAATTCTCAAATTTTTGGGTACCACTTTCTATTTTTTGTCGTTTGCATTGTTTCCTTTGATTCAACATGAGTTGCGTTTTTGTACTTTTTTTCCAAATTAATCATTGATTTATACAGTTTGAATTGCATCTAAAAATCGAGAAAATTCAAAGAAAACGAAAGCCCCATGTCTTTCGAATAAGCTCAGAAAACATAAAACATTTGGTGGTTTCCCTAGGAAAAATCTTCAAATCCACTGCTAAAGGAAAATATCTATGACACTCTATGGGTGTTTCTCTGAAACACCAACTCCGATTAACATCGGGCGTCGACCAAGTATATATTAGTTGTGTGAAGGAAATGCATGTTCAGGAAAATGTCAACATCGATCAAAATCGAGCGTCGACCGTTTAGGATACTAGTTGCATGGGGGCGATGCTTGATCGAAATTTTTTTGACGTCGATCAACATCGAGTGTTAGTAAGATCATTTGAAAAAACACTTGTTGTTGAGTCAAAGAGTTAGTCCCCGATGCCTGAGTAACACATAAAATCAACACCCAGGATTGAACATAGGGAAACAATGAGAAAGCGTCAAACACCAATAGACATCGGTGTCGACCGATAGACATCAGTGTCGACCGATAGACATCGGTGTCGACCGATCAAGAAGACTAAACGTATATTCCAACATGCATCCTACTCTCATCTGATGCTCGATATAAGAGTTTATGACGAACAATATGAAACATCTGTTTTGTATTTTCAAGGATCCCTAAAGTCAACGAGACCGTCCATCTCAGGACCCTCTACCTGCATGCATCTCTATGTTTTGGGCTTAGTAAAAATTTTCATGTATCCCCATCATTTCCATAAGATCGACTATTTAGACACGCATTTGCTTCAAAAATTGAAGCAGCCTGAGTGGTCGACTCCCAATTTTAGACTGTCGCGCGCCAATTTACAACCATTTAAAATTCCCAATAAAACACTCCAATGTCCCTTCACGTCGTTGTTCTGATCGTCGCTTTTACTACCAAGGCTGGCACAAACAATGGATGGAATTAATGAAAATATCTCATAGATCCATTGTACTAAAAAATTGATGATTGCGAATGTGAGAGCCAATGTTGTTTATTCAAATACATCTGAATGATCACACAATTGCACAAAACTGTTTGAATTTCTCTCATGAACTCACGATTGATCCAGTATTTCTAAGTAAGTAAGTTTGTTTTTTTTTTTATCGCCAACCCGTAACTGGTGATTATTGGACTTGGAAGAATTTCAACATGCAAGTATTTATCGTAGTTTTCTTTGAAATTTTTAGTAAGGGAGGTACTGAGCTGAATTATTGTATTTGCAAGAAAAAAATGTCACCCAGACGACCAATAACCCATAGGTCACCCAAGACCCCAAAAGGAGGAAGTGATAAAGTTGAAGAGGCGTCCAGATCGGTGGAAAAAAAGATGGATTTTTACCCCAAGGCAGATTTAGTGATCAAAATGTCACAAAATAAGCCTACGAGTTCGCCCCCATTCTTCAAAGGCACAGACAATGGCATAACTTCCATGGTATTTCTGCAAAAGAATGATCAAGGGGATAAACAACCAATAAATTTCATGAGAAAGAACCTTAGGGACTTAGAACTGAACTACACCATCACGAAAAAAACAAGCTTATGCTCTAGTCAAGTCTCTCAAACACTTTTGAACATATGTGGGATACAACAAGATCAAGGCCTTTGTCCCCTACTCTACTGTAAAGGATGTTTTATCACAACAAGCTTTCCTTGGATCAAGGGGAAAGTGGGTGTCACAAATACAAGAATATGATTTGGAAATCAAGCCAACTAAGATAATTAAAGGACAAGGGCTGGAAAAAATGATGAAAAAAATAAATTAAGAGGCCATTGAGGTAGAACAATGGGAAAAAGTCAACATCATCGTAAGTGATATTGAAAACAATGAATGATATTCAGACATCATTTATTACTTAAAAAACCTCACATGCCCTGATCATTTGGTGGAACATAAAAGAAGAGCCCTGAGACTCAAAGCCATGAAGTTTTTCCTAACAGAAGAGGGTCTCGGGTGGAGAAACCCAGATGGGGTAATCCTTATATGTGTTGATAAAGAAGAAGATGATAATTTAGTCACAGAATTCCACACAGGACATTATGGAGGCCATTTTGTAGCATGCACCACGACCCATAAGATTTTAAGAGAAGGGTACTATTGGCCTACTATTTTCTATGACACACATCGATATGTTAGATCTTGTCAGTCGTGTCATTTTTTTACTATCAAGCACCGCCTCCTTGCCCTTCCCCGTAAACCAATCATTGTAGAAGCACCCTTTCACAATGGGGACTGGATTTCATCTGTGAATTCAAATAAAATTCTAGTAATATATATCGATGGATTTTGAACACCACTGATTACTTCACCAGATGGGTGGAAGCTATCGCAACCAGGAAATCAACAAAAGAAGTCATGATGAAATTCCTTGAGGAAAATATTATTACTAGATTTGGTGTCCTTGCTAAGATAACCACCGATAATGCCAAAGCCTTTAGCTCAGTGGCACTCAATGATTTTTATTTCAAGTATGGGATCATTTTATAACACTCTTCGAATTATTATCCTCAAGGGAATGGATTGGAAGAATCCATCAACAAAAAAATTGTTGGCCCTCGACCAAGTTTTGAGGAAACATTGTTCAGGTTTGACCACTTTTGTACTTCAACAGGCTGGTCAAAGATGGAGCGCCCAAGCGGAGCTGAGATCACAGGATCTCACTTGTTTTGTGGACCCAACAAGGGGTTCACTAGGGTTTTGGATATTAGGTTTTAGGGGATGCCATCCCATGGGTTTACCCATGTTTAGGCCTTTTTGTAAGGAATGTCAAAGTATAAATAAGAAGGAATGTAATGTATAAGTAGTGATGTAAAGGGATTATAAAGCGGTGTAAGTAGCTAAGTGCAAGAGGAAAGTAGTTTTGAGTTTCTTTGTGCAACAAACTGTGTATGTAAGGCTTTGTGCATAATAGAAGAGTTGGCTATGTGACTTGACTTGATTGTGGGAAGGTGGATCTGGTGCTTAGTGCACAGATCACCTGTCCAGTGCGAAGCTTGGCTCTATGTATTAGTGCACAGGAGAGGATGGATGTAAGATATTGAATACTAATAAAGAAGAAGAAGTCGTTGGTGGATGTAGCCCCACACTGGGGTGAACCACGTAAATCTTGTGTTGATGGATTGCTTTGTGCTATAATGTTTATGCTATGAATCTGCTTAGTGCATTGAATGTTATGAGTAATAGATAGATCTATGAATGTTTAATGCTTTGTATATGTTGAATGTGTTATATATGACTTATGATGCTAAGTGCGTTATGCATTTTTTCATTGTTACTGCATCGATTTATACTTAGGGTTTGTTCTGCGATGTGAATGAAGTTGATAACTAATGCATTTTGTCCTTAAGTACTCTGTGAAGTAATTGTAATCACAGATCTATGTCCCAGATTGGTTACATACACTTGAGTCCTGTAACCCCCCCTTCCTCTACCTTCGGTGAGACTTCGCCTGCTTCACAGGTTTTTCCGAAAGGGTTGGTAGTTAGGGTTTTGTTGGTGCATTGTTGAAGCGTTGAACCCTGGGTCTGCCCCTGTGCCAACAAATGGTTCCGTTGTCGGGACTGAAAATTTGATTGCTGGGAACTAAAGTAAAGAAAAGAGAAGCTCTATGCGTAGATCTACTATTGTAGTGCATAATATTCTACTTACCTTGTGAAGCCTTGTGCTAAGAAAGAAACCCGATCTGAAGAAAAGAGGTAAGATATTGAAAGAGGTAAAGCTTTGTGCTTTGATAGAATATGATAAGAGAAATGTTTTGTTTCGAAAGCATGAATCTAGGTATGTTTTATAAATTCTATCCTAGTCTGAAAGCTAGGGTACAGTTAGAAGAAAAAGTTGATCTGGATAAATTTGATAGAAATACAAAAAGATATGTTATTCCCATGCATAGAAAGAATTTTTGGACTAATGAATGGATGCAGGAACCTAGAAAGAATTTTTGCAGATTGCAGGTGTAGCACTGTGATCCTAGTGCACAGTAAAGGAAAAGTTGGGGAACTTACAAGAGAAAGAGGGGATCGACATTATGTTATAACTACAGAAGACCGTGACATCTTGCTAAGGAATTCCCTGGTATAGGTCCTATTTGTCTTTGTTGTAAAATTGTTGGTCATGAGGTTGGGGATTGCCCAAGAATGATTGCTAAAGTTGAAAGAATGAACATGAGTCAAGAGAATGAGATCATGTTAGAGAATCATAAATAGAAAGAATTAGAGAAAGCTCAAGCTATGTTAGTACAATTAAAAGAAGCAATGAATGATCACAAAGATATCGATTTATTAGAGATCTTGAAAAAAAACAATGCATAGATACAAGAATAGGAGACTATGACATAGACTGTGTCCTTCATGAGGAGACACAAGTGAATATCATGATAGAAAGCACTTGGGAAATCTTGGGAAAGGCCACTATGGTACCTTCATTGGGAAGAATAGGCGTGTTTAAAGAAAAGATGGTAACCCTATGTGTAAGAGTTACTAATGTACCTATTATCATTCATGGAACATCGATTGAAGAGGAATTTGAAGTCATTAAGATTGTTGAGAACAATGCCCCTTTCCCATTTTTGCTAGGTAAGAATTAGATAGAGAAATATTAGATTAGAAGGAAATCAGAGGAAGAAGCTACAGAAAAGAAAAAGGAAGAACTAATGGATTTCATAGCTAGAAAAATAGATCAACTGATAGAAGAACGCGAAGTTGAAGTGAAGAAACATAAGACCAGAGAATTAGTTGTCGAGTTTGAAAGAACTCAAGAAGGTTTGAAGGACCTATCCATGCAAGAAAGAAGTATATCCACCTAGGAAATAGTAAGGGAAGGGATATTAACTTTGAACCCTTTGAGAGCACATCAGTAGTGTGAAGTCACTTCGCTAGGAGAAGATAAGAATAAGAATGGAAAGGGAAATCCAGAAACAGTTATAGAGAATCAAATCACAGGAAAGAAGGAAAGGAAGCTCAGTAAGAAGAAGGCTAAGTTGGAAAAGCTACAAGAAGTTACAGAGAACAAATGGAAGATTTCACATATTGCAACTCCGCAGGAGGCAGGTTTGCAGGATTTGAACCTCACCGAAACAACAGAACCGCGCAGAATGGGACTTCTCCCTGGCGAAGCTATATGACCGTTGGAGGTGCCCCGACCATTAGAACTGTTGGATTATTGAGAGGGGGGGTGAATCAGTAATAAATAAATTTAATCCTTTTTAACCATATAATCCAAGTGTTATATCAATGTACCATTATCATCCAATAACTTCAGAGTAAATAAGAAATGAACAAATTAACAATCATACACATACACAGTACACCATTGTTTTACATGGAAACCCAAAGGAGGAGAAAACCACAAAACGATTTTTCTTATATGTCATGAAGAATTACATTCATTGGAAGCACCAACTTCCTTTGTTTTCCAGCTGCAACTGGAAGGAGGCTCCAACCCCCTAGTTTCTCAGGCTAGAACCTAATGGAAGCTCCAACTCCCCAATTCTCTGGCTACAACCAGAAGGAGGCCCCCTATGTTCTCCGGCTACAACCACCTGTCCTTTCCTCGTCCAACCGCCCTTAAGTAGAAGTAGAATGATGGAACCACTGTCAGACTATCACTGTGATATATATCATTGTAAACCTGTACCAATAAACCTGAACCATGCATCAACCAACATGAACCTGTACCTCAACATGTAATCAACCTGTACCATAAACAAGTGCATCAACCATGCACCAACCTGTACCAAACAACCTATACCTTAAAAAAATGCAACCAACCATGTAACAAGTATGTATTAATCGTGTGTCAACTACTCATCAACTATGACTCATCAATATGTACCAACATCATCAACTATACACCTCATGTATGTGCCAACTCATCAACTGCTTGTCTCAACCATGTACCCACATGTACCTTAACCAAAATCCCTCATCAATTTCAAATATAATTTTTAAGTCTTTAATAGACCTGGTGTATATGATCACATACCTGCAAACCTTCCTTAACTTTAACAACAAAATACTAGCATCTTCATCAAACGTTTCTTTATTCTCACATGACTAGTTTTGGATTAGTCAACAACCCTAACTTGAAATAATCATAACTTTGTACTTGTACTGGATAAATATCTGAAACTGATATACAATTTTCTTCAATGTGATTTATGCCATTCCTCCAAGTGTCACTACTTGGAACCTCTCATAAAAGGATTTATAGCAAAAATGGCACACCTTGCTGAATTCTGACATATTCTAGAGAGAGAGCTTGTAGAGCGTGACCCTCAAAGAATATTTGTTGAATTGATATGAAACTGTTACACAACATAATAAATATTGTACTCTAACCAACACATTTTTTCTTACTTAATTTTGATCTGTTATGAATAAGTTATGACGTTTTTACCCGAAACACTTGTTTTTGACTAGTTTCAAGACTAGCCACAAACTTGTTTTTGACTAGTTTCAAGACTAGCCACAAACCCTATTTTCAATGGAGTGTAACTCCAAAAATACAATGAACCACAAGATGAATGTTTTACCACAGATACTTGGATATGTTTCCTCAATGTAATATCCATTTCAATTCTGAATCATTCTAGAAAAAAATGTATTGCGAAAATGGTGAGATAACCTGAAAAAAAACATACCTTAGAAAGCATCATCAAAAGAATTTGTCCTTTCTTGAATTCCGACCTTCTTTTCTTCACTTTCCTCAGAAATTTGGCTTAGATATCCTTTGGTTACCTCATAAACCTATAGGTATTCAATATTCTCAAGCGTATCTTAAATGAGAGAGCCTTGCCTCTTATTTATACTCTCCAAGTAGTTTCCTTAAAAACATCTTTTAGGTCACTTTGGCCACTTTCCTTATTTTAGGGTTAACCCACTTCTAATTTATCCATTAAATTTATTATTGAATTAATTTGTTTTGTATTCAATTTGAATTATAGTAAACTGATCACTTCACTTTATTATTTACCTTTTAAAATCTCTTAAACCACTTTGACTACTTTGACCTTTTGGGGCTTCTAGATGACATATGAGGGTCCTCCAACTTCGTAAGGCCATAACTCTCAAACCATGAGGATTTATGTGACGTTACACATACCACCAGAAATGGAATGACATGTACTATCCATATAGAATAGTATTACCTGAAAATATATCAAAACTCACACTGTTATCGATCAAACAAACTTGGGTCCATTACCCAAACCTGGGTTCTCCAACTTCTCATGGCCATAACTCTCTAACTGTGAGGAGTTATGTGATGTTCCACATACCACCGGAAAAGGCATGACAAGAAATATCCATATAGGATAGTTTCATTGACAAATTCACTAGCTTTCATCTCATTATTCGATAAATAAGCATGGGTTCTCTAACCATACTTCTAGGATAACTCAATCCACAAAGCGTCTTCCCGTGAGGGCTTTCACCATAAGGGGACCACTTTGGAGTTCATCCATTTCTACTTATTATCAACCATGAAAATACAATAACGAGTCATATTTACATCAAAAAATATTGGGTCCATTACTCAACCTTTGTGCTACGATGATTTCTTCAAGGGTTTACATCAATGACAACGAACCTTAATCAACAAGAACGATGCTCCAGAATGACTAAGAAACACATTTATGGGCGGATATATCGCCGTTAGACATTGAGACCATGCCATGACAGATGGATTCGCATTGATTGAGAAATTATTGTCCGTTGGAGGAATCTATTACGACACTTTCTTACTTAACCCGTCGGACGTTGCGTCGGGACCACTTTTTTCTACCCATGATTATATGAGATAAGAAATGAAGTGATTGTGCGTGTCGAGTTTTGCTATCAGACCTCGCCATCTATTGTTTACCCAAATATCTATTCACCTACCCCGACTTATTTGTTAACAGTGAGAATGTTAGCTGAGTGAATTGAGCTAGAGAAATTCGTCGAAGAGGTTCTGAAGAAGTTTATGGATGATAAAGCTATGTATGAGGGAGTATAGGAATCATCGACCAGGGGAATACATGCTTCCCATTCGACTGGACATCATTCAAAATGTGCCAATATCTGAGAAGTGAAGTAAGAACTATGATGATCTGGCTAATGCAAAGAAGATCCCGTCGGTCTTACCAGACTATATCCCGCCTTTGGCTGACACGGTTAACCGTGACATAATTCTACGGGACTTCGAGTACACATTGATCACTGCGTACATTTTGAAGGGAATATGGGTAGTTGGAACCTAGTTTGGATAGATCCCATCCTTGAAGAACAATGATTTCAACCTTGGAGACAGAAATAACTATGTCATGCTCATGCCCCACAAATACCTAATGAAGACCACTGGGAAGAAGCCTCGCATAGTCTCCCAGCCTTGGATAAAGGAGCTTGTGTAGTCCACGATACTGAACATAATGAAGATTCCTCATTTTGGCCGACATCAGGAGGTTAACTCTTGTGTTAAACTCCTCTTGTCGTGCTATCATGGAGGATATCTATGGCTCGACAGGTGCATTTCTATGGATCCGACGTTGATCCACCTGATCACAGGACTGAGCATGTAGGGAGCCAAACCTCAATAGTTCTACCCAGGGAAGACCTTAGATCACTCCTTGACACAATTCATTAAGGAGGAATACTACAAATTTGAGAAGGGAAAGCGAGGATACAAGTTAGCCTCCATCTAGGATGGTGCAGTGTGCTTCGCTTGCCAACTTATAACTGGCAATCTTGTAAGAAAGAACCGCCCCACGTGAGGTCACCGGGTTCATGGTGGACCTCATAGGAAAATGCATGGAGGGGATGTAAATGAATTGGGCGAGGTACCTCATCAATGAGCTTGAGAAACACTGTCGCGAAGCGCATGATCAGGGATACGAATTCCATTTTTTATGGTTGCTTGTGTTGATCACATTTGTCGCTTGGAAAATACCGGAGGGAGTAGCTTTTCCAGAGATTGAGTCATTAGAGCCACTAGCAGCTAGATTTTCTACGTTATGGTATACAAATTATATGTCGAAGCAATGGCATTCAAATGCAGTGTTCCATGCCTACTATCAACAACTGAAGGTTGCTATCGAGTCTTTCTCGCTCATGACATCGCGCACTATGCACCAGTACAAACCAATAGCTAAGTTCCAGGTAGATCCACACTTTATTTATATCACTGCATGTAGGGACGGGAGTAAGGAAGAGTTTTAGTCCTATTATAAGATGACCGATAAAGACATGGAATAGATCACAAAATAGTGGTCAGCGGAGTTCCTGGTACCGGTTGATGATGCAGAACTCTCTGATCCTGACATCATAGGAAGTGCCTTGGTCACCCGGTTCGAGCATGTAGTATAGACCAGTGCAAAGAAGAAAAAGAAAAAGGAGGAAGTTTAGAACATAGAGAGTAATGAGGAGGACAACGCCTAAGAAGAAATTAGACCTAGCTCGTCCACAGGAGGAGGAGGAGATGAAGTAAATCAATAAGTAGGAGGGGAAGAAGGAGAAAAACAAGGAGAAGGTGAAGCTACACCACTGAAGGATACCCCTACCGAGGCAGAGACATCGAAGAAGAGGAAGGTTTCTTTGCAGAAACCTTCTGCAAGAAAGAAGACCCGTGTTGTTGTGAGTGGGAAATCCCTCTATGGACTAGCACTTAGGGTTTTATCATGCATGCAGAAAAGACCTAAATATTCCTACTTTCTACCGTCGTCCTAGACCTAATCCTCATTATTCTTAAACAAATATGTAGTTAAGAAGATCAAGTGAGCATAACTTATTTCGGGCGTTTGATATCGATCCTTCTCCACGCTTGATCTCTCTTCGAGTGTAGCTCTCCTCCCAAGGATGACCTGCATTCACACAAGATAAAGGACACTTGGGAAAAATCCTCTAGGGGCCAAAGGTGTCAAGACGCAGAGGCAAAGTGCTATAGGGCTTGCGTATAAGGCATGCTTTAGATGGTTCATTTGAGAGAAACATGGAGCTGACATTAGGCCAAAGACGTGGGTATGCAAATGAGGTTAATACAACACACAATGGTAGTGTCCTTCGATGTGAATTTAACGAGCCCAGAGAAGGTAAGCTCGATGGTTTTTCATATTTAGAGAGCCTGAAAAAACATAAAAGGAGACTCTACTGGGGTAACTTTTTCGAAGGTAGTCTAGTTGGTTCAAAAAAGGGGTAAACTATCACCGAAAAGACGTCTATTCAAAACCATTTTAACGAGTGTGATAAAGACAAGATCACTCGGCCATTTTTTCATTTTTAAGGAGTCTGAAAAAATCTTAACTATGGACTCCATCAGGAATGTTCTTCTGGACCATTTTAACGAGTGTGAAAGAATAAGGTCACTCGACGATCTTTTCAATTTTAGGGAGTCTGAAAAGAGCTTAA
>SNQJ01S0002429.1:297982-322540 GCA_010110895.2 Picea sitchensis | reverse complement strand
AGTCTGAAAAAATCTTAACTATGGACTCCATCAGGAATGTTCTTCTGGACCATTTTAACGAGTGTGAAAGAATAAGGTCACTCGACGATCTTTTCAATTTTAGGGAGTCTGAAAAGAGCTTAACTATGGACTCTGTGGGGGTTCCTTTTTCGTACATTTAGTCCCTCAGGCTCGAAAAAGGGGTAAAATGATACCTAAGAGTACTCTTCTAGAGAACTGAAGTTCCTTAGAGTATACCTTTGTTTGTATAGGTGACCGTCTGGACCGAAAAAGGGGTAAACTACTGCCAGACAGATGTGACTTCAAATTCAGTTTAACGAGCGTGAAAGGCCATAAGATCGCTCAACAATATTTTCATGTTTAGAGGGTCTGAAAAGGGCTTAAAAGAAGGCCCGTTATGTTTTTTGGGAGTCCCGAGGGTGAGGCCAAGAGTGAAAAGGAATCATGCAAATGAGGCTCAAACTCGTAATCCAGAAAAACAACAAGGACTCCCAAGCCTACATTCATTAGTGACAGCATGGACACCATAACGCAACCAAGATCTACCTAGGGCATCCATGTTCTGGTAAGAACTACCACCAACTCACGACACTTATAAAGTAGCAATGATGGTTCCATGTCACAACTTGATGGGATCGATCCTATGGAAAAGAGATAAAGACAACGAGATACAAAAGTCAGGGTGTAAACCTAACCTACATGCTCAAGTTGATTATCTTAGGTTTTTCCACGGACTGTCAAAAAGTTACCCAAAACTCCAAAAAAATGTCTTGTTACCCGATCATACCCTTCCAACGCAACTCCTGAATCACTCTAAATGGTTTTTGGTTTAAAGAAAATGATAAGGGGGGCCAAAAAAGTGACAAAAAGAGGCCAAAAAGTCTATAAATAGAAGCTGGCAGCTCATTATCACCATTACTGATTTGGAAATTGACTCTGGAGAAACAAACCCCCTTTGATAAAAGTGGTGATTCTGGGAGCTACAATGGACGAAATGACCATCTGTCTGGACCAAGTAAGTATAAACTCTCTCCTCTTGCAATTTAAATCTTTATTTATGTTTTTGGTTTCAAATTTTTGGGGGGCGTTGACCTTCAAAAGGTCGGCCCTAGGTCCATGTGGGTTGTCTTATGAAAGGCCGCATGTACATTCGGGTAGAGGAAAAACTGCACAAGTGTACATGCGATTGTCATCATTATAGACCACATGGACCCCCTTATTAATGAATTTAAAAAAAAAAAAACAAGGGTTGACCCTCCTGAACTTGGTGTTTTGCAGGATGTATGTTCACTGGAGGGAAAGAGAGCATGAGGAGGTTAGTGAGTTGGTCAGGGAAGACTCCAATACTATTGCTGCCTTAATGCACAACCTATGCTACAACCTATGCTACTGAATGCCTTGGTTGATTATTGGCATCCCGACGCAGAGGCCTTTATGTTAGAGGGGCAGTTACTAGTGCCCATGACAGAGGACATATATTTTTTGACTGGCCTCTCCAGGAGAGGGGAACCAGTCAATTTCCGGACATTTCCTTCAGGGCCTCATAACATATCGAAATTGATAGGACTTTATTGTGAGGTTGGTACAAACCGATCGAGCTCACAGGTGCCCATAAGCAAGATCATGGACTTATCACTGTAGGCGATTGTGTTGCTTATTGGGCGAATGACTGGTTCTGCGTCTCTACATCAGGCTTCCCGTGCATAGATGAACTGTGCAGTCCAGTGTTTAAATGCACAAATATTTGACTGGAGCACTACACTGCTAGATTGTATGAAGAGGAAGCTGATAGATTGTTGGTTGTGGACATAGAGGAACTTCGGGTTCAGGACAATTCTATTCTCTTTCTTCTTTGAAAGAGTTCCAAGCTTCAGTCCTCGAGTGGTGGTACGAGGACATCAAGCCTCTCTTCTTATGGTTTGCATATGGTCAGTGTTACTACCATGACAGGGTGGTGGAAGGACCAATGAGTCCTTTGATGATGATTTCTTTGCTTGGTTGTTGCGACAGATCCTAGTCATATAGGATTACCCTTATGTTGGCATTGATTTCTCGAGAGATCCTGAGATACCAGTACCTCCTGGTGAGGAGCGAGGAGAGATGGGTAAGTTTGCATCGTTGTTTTGTTTGTTTGTTTTATATATTTCATTTTTTTATACCAAAGTATTTGAAGGATATGTGTCTATTGTGTGCAGATGTGGGACCAGTGGGACCTACTGATTATGTGAGGAACAGGCATCATCCTCGGCCAGGGGTCGCACCTTCCACCGCAGGGGGACCAACAACAACAGGAGAGCTTCCAACTAGTGAGGCTGAGAGGGTTTTGAGACGAGTCAAGTGAAACTTTACCTCGCTCACCCGCACAGTCCCTATGGCAGAGATTGAGGATCTGCAACCATCTATGCAGCCTCATGTAGTGGGGGCACCACGGACGTGGGTCCAATTGTTTCAGTGTTTGGAAAATGTTGTTGATCATTACAACGGGTCCCACAGGCCCTGAACTTAGTTAGTCTAGACTTTTCACGTCTCGAGAGCACTACTTATATATATTTTGGGAGGGCAAAAGCCCCATGACTCGTTACTGGTCATACTTTTGAGGCGCTTGCGTCCGCCGATGTACTCTGATGATTATGATATTATATATGGATTTTTATATATTTTTGTGTCTTATGGATCATATTTGCCTTTAAAAATGTATTTACATGTTTATGTGTATGTCCTTTCGTATGTGTGCGAGATGCCAATCTAAAATTTGATTAGCTAGAGTATTTGTAATTTGGTTTAATCTCCTAGGAACATAAAAATATGTAATATAATCAAAGCTTCATTCTAAGAGATGTACCCTAAGGAATCGTCGGTGTAAAGTCAGATCATGAACACGGTAGACTCTATTTAACTAAGACACAACCAACTGAGTGTCTAAATAGACCCGGAGATGAGAGATACCAAATGACAGGGCGTCACGAAGAAACTCAATAACTGCACTATACTTGGCGACATTGTTTGTGGTGTCACCCAAGCATATACCTCTGGAAGATAATAACTTGCCTCGAGGTGTAAAAATTACCCAAGTTGTGGAGGCAAGCCTCCGAGTGTGTTGGCTAGCACCGTTTGCGTACCCAATGAACACCTCAGATTCACTTGACATCTGCCATAGTGACGAAAGATAACATAAAAAACGACACGTCCATAATACTAAAAGACTATACATATGTTACAAAAAGTTACCCATGGCGACCTACCTATGAGTAATACTTCTTGAGGTAGAGCCCATTTCTAGGCTTTTCCAAAGCATTTCCCTCAAAGTCTACCAGATTATAAGTGCCCTTTTTTAGAACCTCTTTTATGACGAAAGGTCTGAACCACATGGGTTTGAATTTTCCTGCCCCCAGGGGGTCCTTATCTTGGTCATAGACTAGGACAAGGTCGCCTTTAGATAAATTCTGAGGATGAACGGACCAATCATACTGACACTTAACTTTATGTTTGTGAGCCTCGTTTACCAGGGCCGCATCACGACGCTACTCATTGAGCCACTCAAGGTATGATAATCGTTCTTCAATTGGAGAAGTGTCTGGAAATAATTGTACTGCCAAATTTAGGTACGGGATCTGACATTCGATAGGCAAGATTGCTTCTAGCCCATAAACGAGTCGAAAAGGTGAGAAACCGGTTGCAGTCTTAATAGACGTTTGGTAAGCCCATAATGCCAAGTATAACATCAAATTCCAATTTGACTTGGATGGGTTGATCGTTCGTTGTAGGATGGTGTTAAGAGATTTATTTACAACTTCCACCTAACCATTTTCTTGGGGGTAGTAGGGTGACAAATGTTCTTGCCGCAACCCAAGATTTGATGTTAACTCGGTCATCATCTAGTTTTGAAAGTGACTTCCATGGTTAGTGACAATCTCTCTTGGGACGCCAAACCTTTCTATTATCTGGTTGAATAAAAAGAGAGCCGCAGTCTCTCCATCATATTTAAATGTCGGCATAGCTTCATACCACTTCGTGAAGTAGTCTACAACTATAATGATATAACGGTGCCCCCTTGCTGAAGGAGGGTTGCATGTAATGTAATCAATCCCCCACTTGGTGAAGGGGCCAACTATGATGATAGGAAACATGGGAGTTGGATGTGCCCTCATCTTCTGAGAGAAGATCTGCCATGGGTGACACTTCTTGACCGATTTGATACAATCTTTGATTAGTGTCGGCCATAAGTAACCTGCTCGTAAAATATTTTCGGCTGTTTCCAACCCAGACAAATGACCACCACATGCTCCGGTATGGAAATCGTTAAGAATGATAACTGCTTCTTCATGAGTGAGACATCGATGCAGGATGTAGTCTACACCTCTTTGATACAATGTATCATCGAGTATGAGATAATTCTTGGCCTGATTGCGTATACGACGACGCTCATCATGAGAAGCAGAGGTGGGGCACTTCAAAGTATGGAGATAGATAAGTATATCTCCGTACCACGGATCTAAAGATGTGATCAAAAACATATCTCCTTTGATAGGTGACTCTTTGGGCACAACATCACCTGACTCAACCGGAAGTTCCAAAATAAGTTCTGCGAAGACCAGTGACTTTTTGGATTTCGCTGAAACAAAATCTAAGCCAAACTCCTGGAGGACGGCTATCCATCTACTGATATTTAGGCCTATTACCCATCGTGTCAACATGTACTGGAATGGATTCACAATAGCAATGATGGTGGTCTTGTGAAACAAAACATAATGATGGAACCGTTGAACATCATGGACTACTGCCAATGCAAGTTTTTCGATATGAGAATAATTGAGTTCTGGTCCGACTAGGCCTCGTCTCAGTAATAGATCACATATTTAGAGAAAAAATCATCTTCCTGAACTAAGACCATGCCGATGGTTGAATCTGCTGCAGCAAGGTATAATAATAAATCTTTGTTATAGTTAGGTGGCCGAAGCAGAGTGGCAGTTGTGAGGGCATGTTTCAACACTTCAAAAGAGCATTGAGTGGCATTGTCCCAATAAAAAGGAACTTCTTTCTTCAATAAGCACATAAATCCCTTTGTGATCTCGGCATAGTTAGCGATGAAACGTCTTAAAAAATTCACCTTGCCTTGTAGACTCTGAAGTTGAAGGATTGTGCATGGGGGAGGCAACTGAATTATTGCCTCAACCTTGAGAGGATCGACCATGATCCCTATTGTTGACACTATGAAACCTAACAAACGTCCTGATGTTATGCAAAAGATGCACTTGTTTGGATTCAAGTGAATCCGAAAGTAGCGACATCGCTCAAAGATAATTTGGAGGTGTGTGGGATGATCCTTTCTCTTGTGAGATCAAGATGCTAAATCATCTAAATAGGCCTCGACTATATTCTTGAGATCATGGAAAGCAAAAGATATGGCCTGCTGAAAGGTCGAGCCAACATTTTTGAGACCAAAGGGCATCTTACAATACGCAAAATGTACCCCATGGAAAAATGAATGTCATTTTGTGTTGGTCTTCGGGTTTGATTTGTATTTGATTATATTTCAAAAAATCGTCCATGAAAGAGAAGGCCTCGCAACCTGCACATTCATCAATTATCTGGTCGATGAATGGTGTGGGAAAACTATCTTTTGGACAGGCCTTGATCAAATCACGGAAGTCTGTACATACACGAATCGTGCCATGTTTCTTATTGACTGACACAGGATTTGACACCCATTGGGTCAAATGGATAGGATAGATAAAACCAACTTTTAGTAGTTTTTCAACTTCAACCTTAATGGATGCTTCTTTCCTGGGATTAACTGGATGAAGCTTTTGCCAAATAGGCTTGGCATCTGGATAAGTTGTGATTTCATGTTCGACTATTTTTGGATCGATGCCTGACATTTCCTCGTAAGACTAGGCAAAAACGTCGCGGAATTCTTTAAATAGATCTATGTAGATTTGAATCTCTCCAGGGGAGCAGTCAGCTCCGACGAAAACATTATCCACAATGCCAGGAGTTCTAGAGATATTCATCATTATGGTTTCAGTGATGGTTGCCATATTACCCTCGGCATAGAACTCGTGTGTAGCTAAGGGATTAATAGGACAAGACCTATCTCCAGTCATAGTCAAGGTGAATTCTCCATCTTTGATTATGTTTAACTCTGGGAGGAAGTATGATCTGTTATGGAGATCGTCCTAGGGTTTGTATGGACTAGTCATTGCTTCAATTACTTCTTCATCAGAGGGCACGACCAAGTCTAACGAATAGGTGTCAGTAAGAGAATCTTAAGCGCAAATAGGCTCTAGAGGTGAATCTAACTCTTGTGCAGGAGTTAGATCTGTGTTGGCCGAAGCTTGTTGGACTAAAGAGTATGATACTTCAACTGTAGACAAGGGCATGGACATGCTCAGGTGCCCTATCCCATCCATTGTGGTCGATGGGGAAGGAAGTATCCATGGATCGTTGAAGTAAGTCGTGCGAAATGACAAAACTTGGAAAATCTCAACCTTATGGTGGTCGGATATGAACTTGACATCGCCTTGATGGGGTGGGTAATCGAAGGTACCCATCAAAGATGGGCACAAACCAACCCCTACGTTGACTACGCCTGGTTGGGAATTATCAATCATCGAGACCGTGGATACTCCCAATGAAGGGTTAGTTCTGGAGAAATACAATTGATCAATGGTCACAATCTGGTCCTCATGTGGAAACAAAAAGACCCAGAAAGCTGTACCAACCACTGCTTGCATGGAATAAGTCCAACTCCTTCCTAACAAGAGATTGTAGTCGAGGGACGCGTCGACTACTTCTACCTCAACGCACACGGTCTTCCCTCCTAACTGCACTGGGAAAGAGGGAATGATACCATGTGGTTAGAACGAACGACCATCGAAAGCAGTGAGAAGAGTAGGTGACAGAGACAAAATGGGTTGGCCAATGGCCTTCTAACATTCCAACGACATAACGCATGTCAAGGCACCCTCATCAACCACCGTGTGGAAAATATTCCGAGTAAAATTTTTCGTGGGGTGAGCCACTACTATCTGAAATGCTACGTGGTAAGACAGACGGGGTTTTAAGTCGGTTGTATCCAACATGATTGTACCCGGATTACAAGTCTTGGTAGATCCTAAAGATGTTAACAAAGCTTTCCTCTGGGAAGGGAATCTTTGGAGGACCTCCAAAGTGGATATCGCACAAAGGGTTTTAGACAAATCATCCACCACATAATAGTTCTGGGCGGTCCTTGCATTTGGGTTGTGAGAATATTTTTTGACCGTGCCTTTTGGGATGCGTGTCATTGTTTCGCCTAAATTCTTCTTGATATGGAGAGGAAGAGATGGGAGTTCGACTTCTTTTCCCTTCTCAGAAGTGCTTGGTTTACTGTAGTCATGCACTCTAGTCGATATAAAAGCATCACCCTTCATCATATACACATTCGTGGATGCAGGATTGTTCAAAGACGGAGAGAGTCCTTGACTGCCCCCTTCCACGCTAATAGAGGCTTGGGTTAGGTTTTTCCCATGCTGAAATGGATTGGTTAACATGACAGGATGTTGCTGTGTCACAAAATTTTGGGCCTCTGCAAGCCGAGGACATTGGTGGGTCGGGTGGTCTTCCTTGCATAGGTTGCACATATACCTCGCCTTTCGTTTCTCAGTGTTGTCCCCGCCAGCATTATTAGTGGGTTTCTTATCCCCCTTACCCTTCTTTCGTTGTTTTTTCTTTCCTTCAGGCTGTTGGGTTTCCTTTGGATTTGTCGATTGCACTGTGTGTACGTTCGACGTTTTAGTAGGGGGAGTAGCCAAAACAGTAGTTTGGCTGGCCGCTGTTTGTTGTATAGATAATTGTTGCAATTGCTTCATCAGTTGCTCAGCGGGCTTTGTTTGTACTCAACCAACAATACCATCGTCATGTGGTCCAACTCTCTATCTGTTTTTATCAAGTATTGAGCATGGCGCATCTGGCAAGATCTCCTATAATAAACCGGACTGAGAATAGATTAGCTCAAGATGTTGAGCTCTCATGATGGCGTCTTCTTCGAAAAACACTCTCGACATCGTGACATCTTTGGATAACTGTGGGACCAAAGACTTAAGGAACAAATCGAGAAGGAATGCTGGTGGGACTTGCACCTTAATTAAACTCTTCCAGTGTCTCCATTCTCGGACGTGATCAGAGATATGGTCCGCTTTTGTCTATGCAAAATTGGCCAGCAATTCTGTGCCAGCGTTGTATCTCATAGGTAATTGGAAATGGTTTAGGAAATCCATTGCAAATTCGTCGAAGGAAGAGTATCTTGAGTGGTCGATCTCAATGTACCATTTCACAACACTCCCAATGAGAGTATGTTGAAACAATCACAATTGTACGGAGTCATATTTCAACGTGTTAGATGAGCACCACAAATGGAAGGTAGTCACATGATCTCCTGGATCTTCATTAGGTTTGGCTTCGAATTTTGGTATGTCCAAAGGAAACTTCGTCGGCATAGGGGGCCAACGTGGAATGTGATAGATAGGGTCATTCAACAACCTCGTCAAATCTGGCAAATGCAAGGTTTCCAGGAAAGGTAGTTTGGGTTGTTTGTGATAACGATGGAAAAAGGGACCTGGAGTTTGACTGGCACCAGGTTGCCAGGAAAAGTTCAGCTGCTAGCCTAGGTTTTGGTAAAAACCATGTCCATTACCAGCGTACGGATTCTGCATGTGAGGGGACATCATCGACTGATTCCCAAAATAAGACGTAGATGGTTGGGCATGCATTACATTCGGAGGACTTTGGGAAGGGTTTCCCCATGACGATCCCATGGGGATAGGCATAGTACCTTGTCCGGGGTTCCATTGGTTGTTAAAATAATTGCCCCAGATCAGCATTCCTGACGAGGGAACTAATCCCTGCCAAGAATTCCAAGGCCCTGATGTGGAAGAAGTTCCTGGGTTTTCCCCCTGTGCAGGAATAGTACCCTGCATAGGAATAGGTTGTCCGTAATCAGGATTTCCCACAGTCGGGAAAGCAGCTGATGAGAAAGCGTTGTTACGAAATGCACCGAACAAAGAAAATGGTGTCGAACCTACCGACATATTATGCGAAGGTGGTCCTTGAATCCCTGTTCCAAATAAACTATGGTGTGTAGGTGGCCCGACGGATTTTTGGTGGGTGTCATCAAGCGAAGGGGACGAAGGAGGTATATGACCTCCCCCGTAAGGGAAAGAATTAAAAGGAGCTGAAGTGCCCCCCATGTGGCCTTGCAGAGGAGCGTTAGAGCTCCCTGCCCCCAGACCTAAACTCTGTGAAGTGGAGTAGGAAAGTACATGACTTGTACTTGAGCTAGGCATCCCATTTGAGAACGAAGGGCCTGTCGCACTTGGTGTGAAAGGGGTTGTGGTCGTTGCCATAGACGGGATCGGACCACTGTGTGAGGTAGAGGCGATCGAGATCATGGTGGCTCGGATTGGTGATGGTGGGTTAGGATGTGGAAACTCTCATGTGGTGACAACCGTAGTGGGAATTGAATAATTCCCAGAAGGAGTGACAACATTTGTTTCCATTGCTATGTGTGACACTGTCTGGCACTCGTAAGGGTGAATGAGTACGATGATGGGTGCCGAAAGATCAGTAGTTGGAGTTTCAGGTGGACCAAGAGCTTTCACTCCAAAGTCTAAAATGGTCATTTCCTCCAGATGTTGGTCGGGCACAATTTCTTGTGACCCGGTCGCTTCAAAAGACCCTTGTTGGTCTAGCTTTCACCTTAGTGGTGGCGAGGGTGGCTCCAGTGTAACCGGTGATAGGCCCATAAGCCTTCGTGACCAGAGGAGCTCATGATCCTCCACTTGTGAGAAGATCAAAGACACCCTAGGGCTTTCTATTCGTTCAAAAAACAACACACACTAAAAAAGTCCCTACAAGATAAAAACAAGCAAACACTAAACTAATTGGAAGAACAATTACAACAACCAACACTAGAGAAACTTACCGGTGCAAGTGCAACTCGAACACGGAAGAACCCTCCGGGTATACTCCGCAAAGAGTGGCCTGATGTCTGTCCTAGGTACCGTGGTATACTCCCGCAGTCACCTGTGTATGTCTCTAAAAATATAGGCAACTAGGTTTCTAGTGTGCGAACAATCAGTAGGCGGATACAGTCGAAAGTCGGGTAGACCACAATGAGCAGGGTATCGAGCCCGAAACCTGTCAAGGGTATCGAAGGAAAGTGGCCCAAAATAAAACTGAGGACCTTGAATGGATTCAAGACCCACAAAGCTGCGTGGAAAATGCAATCAATGGAATCCCAAGACAAGCCCTTTATATGTGTTCTCCACTACGATTGGTCCAGCTTTGGAGGGGTTATCTCTGCTACCTTTCTACACGTGACCTTGTGTTTATCCCTTGTGTTAGAAGGGGGTCTCGGATAAATTTCACGATACTAGACTTTGACACTCCCTAACTCATACTCCAATGTTTTATTTTAATGGCCTTGAAGAGTTTCCTCTCCAACCTAATTCAAGGCCCTAATCCTAAACTAGTTGGTTGACCCTACAAACATAAAAATTCTAATGAATTTTAGATTTAGCGTTTAATTTTTATGGCTTGTCTTAAGTCAAAGTTTATGAAAGTGAAACTAGTGATGTTTGAAAGACGAAAGAAAAAATAAACAGAAAGCTGGAAACAAAATACCTTCGCTTAACTCAAATCTTGAACAACTTTTCACACTTAAAATTTTTTCTGAGATCTTTGAACAACAATCTCAAAGTAGGATTTCACTCAACTAAGAGCTACTTATGATCTAAGTAAACCGTCAAGAACTTATGAAAGCAAAGACTTTTCCCTGGTTGCTAATGCAAAACAACACTTTTTAACCAAACAAAGAAATACAAGTTTTTTTTTTTATTTGAATGCTCACAAAGAAAAAAAGGAAAAATATCAACAAGTTAAAACCAAGAAAACTTCTGGCCTAAGCGCAGATTGCAAAGAGTCACTTTAAAAATCACACACAAGAAAATTAAAATTGGACTCTCACACTTGTCTAAAAACCCTATAAAAGAAAATTTTGAAGAAAGACTTCTTAATGAAAAAGAAAGCTATTGTTGTGATCAAACCTAAGTTACTGACCGCTATGACAGAGACCCAAAAACGTGAGAGGTATAACTCTTGTCAGAGGAAAGGATGATTGCCTCACCTTGAACAAAAATTTTCTCCACAAACACATTGTTGACAGTTCAACAACAAGCGTGTGCACGCAAGCTGTGGAAAGTCAGAGTGCGTGTAGACATGTGTTGGCCTTATATAGGCTGCGTGTATCAATCTGAGACAAATGAAAAGACAAGCAATCCAGCCCAGGCAGAGACTACTGGTACTGAGAACCAGAATCTCTTGAAGACTCAGACACTTACTTTAATAGAAAAAATAAAACAATTCAAGGAAAACTTCATAGAACAAACCAATCTGAGGTGAAACCTAAGCTATAGACTGTAAACAATAAAGAATAGAAAGAGTTCCAGAAAACCCCTGAGAATGACTAATTCTGACAGGGAAGAGGATGACTTCCTCTCTAAAAGAAATTTTCTCGAATCATACACGCGACTGACACTTCCTTAGCTAGCGTGTACATGCGGGCTGTGAGAATGTAGGGCATGAGTACACGCGTGTAGACCTTATACAGGCCGCATGTAGCTCTATGGGTCTCAGAAAAAAAATATAGTCAAGAAAAGAAATAGAGATAACTTGTATGGAAGACCAGAATCTCTGTTAGCTCAGACTTTTGCAGAAACTTTAAAAACAGGAAATGAAACCAATTCTTAAAAATACCCCAGGCAAAACATTCCCAGAAACCCTAGATAATCCCCAGTATGGTCACAATTCTATTGTGAGTGGGATATCCCTCTACAGACTAGCACTTAGGGTTTTATTATGCATGCAAAAAAGACCTAAAGATTCATACTTTCTACCGTCGTCCTGGACCTAATCCCCATTATTCTTAAGCAAATATGTAGTTGAGAAGATCAAGTGAGCATACCTTATTTCAGGCATTTGATATCGATCCTTCTTCACACTTGATCACTCTTCGACTACAACTCTCCTCCCAAGGCTAACCTGCATTCACACAAGACAAACAAAGAACTACACATGCATTTGATCTATAGATTAATGGGTTAGAGATTCAATCAACATGTATGCAATAAACCATGAAAACCTCATATGGTGGGATGGGAAAACTATTTCTTTATTATTAACTTCAACAAATCAACTTACAATGATGAAGTCGGCCACTGCTCCATGAACCTGGTCCTGGGCTCCTCTTCAATTGTCCTCCAACTTCTTTACTCTATATTTCTCTTTACACAAGGATGGATAAAGGTTGGGACAAAGGGAATGCGCACTCGGGTATAGTTTCTTTACTATGATTCTCCTCTTCCAAATGGGACCCCTAACCCTTCTTTTATAGGCTAGAAGAAGCTAGTTATTTGGTTGAACTTCTGGCCATGCATAGCCAAAAGGTTTAGTTAACTCACCCAAAGCTATGTGTTCCGTCAACAAATTTCCTTTTTTCATGATTTTGTAGGTACACATGGGCTGTCTTGGGTCAGCTAGCATGTACGCGCGTGCAGTAATGGAGCAGGGCATGTGGGCCTTTATAAAAGGGGTTTTTAAGAAGAGTTGTTCAACAGTGTTTTGGAAAAGAAGGAATCTGAGATGGCCTGATACTAGGTAAGCATGTCTGGTGAAAATTAGGGTTATAACACGCACCAGTCATCCCCAACTAGAGGCTATGCTCACAGAGGATGACATCGGTCTAGTCCACGAAGAAATGGAGGATGCGTTCGAGGACCTATTATAGAGATATGGCGCGTAACAAGAAGAGCGGTATGTAAGAGTTGATAAGGAACTGAAGGAAATTCAATGAGCCATTCAATTGAGTTGCACAATACCTACTACGCCTTCCTCGTCGGAGACTGCAGAGTTGGGGGATGAGCCACCCCAACCTTGAAGACTGGCAGATGCAATAGAGGCTCGGCTTCAGCAAGTCCAAGAAGAAAAGGAACATGCCACAAAAGCTTTGAAGAAAGAGAAAGAGGAAATCTTAGAGGAATTAAGAGTTGCGCGATACTGTGTAACCACGTATGAAAATGAGAAAGATGATTTCTGGGCGATGCTCGAGGAAGACAAAGTGAAGATATAGAGGGAAAAGGAACAATTGCTCATAGAGAAGACTACATTCAAAGAAGTGGTGAGAAAAGCACTTCGCTCTGGACCAGGCTTGGCACAGGAGGAACATGAGGCAGTCGAGGTTCAAGTGATGAAGCTCACTAAGGCCATCCAACAACTTCAAGCATGGGTAACAGTGTTGGAGATCCAAGCAGTTTCGAGCACTCCACAATAAGTGAGCGACCATAGGGAGGAAGACGCTAAGAGCACAGTGGAAAGGATCAAAATCCTCGCCTCAGAATGCAAGAAGCTAAGCAACAAAAGTGCACATACCTACGAACGCCTCATGAAAAACCCAAAACTTAGGAAGTGGGAAGTGTAGCTACAGGAGGCACAGTAGCAGGCACTGACAGTAAAAGTGCAGATGAAATCACTAACTGCGGTCGAGAGAATGAATAGATCACAAAAGCATCACGTGGTCTAGAAACAGATTACTTCCATCCAGGGCAGAGTAATGGAAGTCACACAGAGGCTACAACCGATGCAGGATGAAGCCTACACAGTGTTTGAAGAGATCGAGGGACAAGGTTCACAACTGGACCAAGTGGTTGTGATAGTGGAACAATGCCTGGAAGGGATTGTTACAGATAAATTGATCCAAGAGTTTGTTGAGCAGGAAGCTCAGGAAAAGAAACAGGTTGAAGTAGCTCGAGCTAAGCTCGAGGCCTTCGAAGCAGCGTTGCCCAGATCTGAGTGACTCGGGATGATTCACAGGTGAGTGTTTGGGGCCTATTGGTCCTCAACCAAGTTTTGAGGAAACATTGGTTATATTTGACCACTTTTGTACTTCAACAGGCTGGTCGAAGATGGAGCACCCAGGCGGAGCTAAGATCGCGGGATCTCACTTGTTTTGTGGACCCAACAAGGGGTTCACTAGGGTTTTGGGTATTAGGGTTTAGAGGATGTTGGCCCATGGGTTTACCCATGTTTAGGCATTTTTGTAAGGAATGCAAAAGTATAAATAAGAGGGAATGTAATGTATAAGTAGCGATGTAAAGGGATTATAAAGTGGTGTAAGTAGCTAAGTGCAAGAGGAAAGTAGTTTTGAGTTGATTTGTGCAACAAACTGTGTATGTAAGGATTTGTGCATAATAGAAGAGTTGGTTATGTGCCTTGACCTGATTGTGGGAAGGTGGATCTAGTGCTTAGTGCATAGATCACCTAAAGGAAGGTGGTTATGTGCCTTGACCTGATTGTGGGAAGGTGGTTATGTGCCTTGACCTGATTGTGGGAAGGTGGATCTAGTTGGCTCTGTGGCTTAGTGTACAGGAAAGGATGGATGTAAGAGATTGAAGACTAATAAAGAAGAAGAAGCCATTGGTGGATGTATCCCCACACTAGGGTGAACCACATAAATCTTGTGTTGATGGTTTTCTTTGTGCTATAATGCTTATGCTGTGAATATGCTTAATGCATTGAATGTTATGAATAATAGATAGATCTATGAATATTTAATTCTTTGTATATGTTGAATGTGTTAGATATGACTTATGATTCTAAGTGTGATATGTATATTGTCATTTTTACTGCGTCGATTTATACTTGGGGTTTGTTTTGTGATGTGAATGAAGTTGATAACTAATGCATGTTGTTCTTAAGTACTCTGCGAAGTAATTGTAATGACAGATCTGTGTCCCAGCTTAGTTATAGACACTTGAGTCTTGTAAGCCCCCCTGCCTCTACCTCGGGTGAGACTTCACATGCTTCGCAGGTGTTTCCAAAAGGGCTGGTAGTTAGAGTTTTGTTGGTGCATTGTTGAAGCATTGAACCCTCGATCTGCCCCTGTGCCAACAAACATCATGAACATTGTGAAAAATATTGTTGTGGAGAACAATACGAGTTGGGACAATAAGATCAAGTATGCCTTGTGGGTCGAACACACAACCACCAAGACTTCCACCGAAAATTCTCCTTTTGAGTTGGTGTATGGATTTGAGGCTCGCTTCCCTATAAATATCCAAAACCCACTACTACAAATAGCCCAAATATTTATTATATATAAGGAAGCATTGCATGGGCGAATCTATTAGCTTGTAGAATTGGATGAGACTCGAATAATGGCCTTCAATCAAATGGAAAGGAATCAGGAAAACATAAAAGGAACTTTTGATCGAAAGGAAAGCCAAAGAGACTTAAAGGAAGGGGATCAAGTTCTACCATGGGACAAAAGAAGATTCAAACCAAGAATGCATCAAAAGTTCGACAGTCTTTGGCTAGGCCCCTACAAAATAGAGGAAGTGTCCAGAACAAACTCTTTCTACCTATCCACGACATATGGGAGGAGGATGCCACGACCAATAAATGGATCTATCCTCAAACATTATTTCCAGGGTGGCACATGATTTCTTCAGGGCCTGTGCCCCAGGTAAGTAGGTAATTCATTTTGATTCCCTACATTTTGCATCTTGATTTTCTCATACTAGTTTAGATGCATTTCATTTTCATTCTACTCTACTTGCATATTGATTTCATGCTTAGTTTAGATTTTCTTGAAAAAATGTCAAAATTTACTTTTTCTAGCTTAGKTGGTTTGGATTTTCATCATATGAGAACAAGGACGAGTAGGCCATCCTGAAATTAACAGTTTGATGTTTCCTTATAGGCACATGTCTACCAGAAGATGTTGTGGTTCTCATGCACTCTACGATGAGCACATGTCCYCAAGTAGGAGCCAGATGTTATCCCCATTTTGTGGATAAATAAGGAGATGATGTCTCAAGTCCCCCAGGTTGCAGATATGGAGTGCCAAGAGACTACATGAACAACAATCCCCTTTTCACAGATGGAAAACCCACTCACCATGATAGATGGTCACAGATCTACATATGGCATCCACAACACCAATTGTCTTCCATAAGGCAGTGGGCCTTTCTCCATGAGGTACAAGTCAGTATTATGGTGAGAATCATTTCAATATCTAAGCCATTTGATTATGTTTTATCTTAGATTTCTCTAGATTTCATGATACGTGCTTAGACATTATGCATTTTTCCCTGCTTCACCTTAGTGGTTGACATTGTGCCCTAGTAAGTGGTCTTCTTTGGGAATGGGTTTGTTACAGGGAAATCCCTTAATGAGCCATCGTATCGTTCCCGACCATACTTACCATTTTCCATGATTATTCCCCTCCATTTCCTTATCTCTTTGGATTTTAGGGTATATTGACCCAAGAAGGGGTTGTCCCTCATTCTATGGGAAGAAAGGGATAACGGCCTAGAGGGGTTGGTGTTAGGTAAAAGATAAAATACTTATAAAATCCTTCCAAATGCTTCACCCAAGGATCATCCAAGAAAGTAATGAAATTCTTATCTTTGAATAAAGGGGACCTACAATATAATAAAGATTGCTTAAAAGGTTAGTTGAAGGATAGGAGGTCTCATCACGATCCGAAATATCATGTCCATGGATATCTAGTGGTATTACATTGTCATCATCTGGTCACCAAACTAGGGCAGTGAATCTCAGTTGCATGGCTGAGAGAAAGGGGGTATCATCACGAGCCAACATTCTCATTTCCAGTAGGTATTTGTGGGTGACATTGCCACCACCTAGTCACCATGCTAGCGCAGTGATATTCAATCTCTCCTTGTGCTATTATGAAAGAAAATATAAACAAAGAAAGATAAAATGCAAATGAGGCTTGGAAAAAGTGCATTGACGTCGAAGGTACCACACACACTCTACAAAGGCACCCATGAATGAGACACTACGACCCCTTGTATGTCATGAACCCAATTCCCATTGAGTCTTGACCCCATCCACCTCATACACTTTACATGGCTTAGAGGGGGACCTCTTGGAAACTCTCCTTGACCTATGGAAATATCTACCAATAGGACACCTCGTTAACCCTCCCATACTTAATCTTGACAAGTCACATAATGTCTTTGAGTTATTAATTGTTTGATATGGTGATCTTTGATGCACATGCTTAGATGGTTTACTTATTGATTGGATTAAATTATCATGATGTTATGACTTGAGATCCTTGGAGGGCATGTTCATTTGTCTTCGCAAGACCTAGCTAGTGGACAATTTTGGGAGAACAAGCCTAGCTTGGGATTCCATGGTCTACAAGCCCACAGGTTGGATGCTAGGATCACGCATTCTATATGAGAGATATCAGACTTGGATGGAGTTAATGATGAATTGGATAACCTATCCCACCCTCTACTTTCCAAACAATTTTCCTAGGAGGGGAAAAACATTCCATTTTTGAGCTCCAGTATCAATAACCTCCTCAAAGTGGAAAAAAGTCCCCTAAAAGGGTGACGTCCTCCTAAATTAGGGTTTAATTTGTGAAAAAGATGAAATTCTAAGTGAATTGTTTAATATTATTTTGTTAAGGGGGCAATATTAGGGCTATTGACCCCTAATCTTTGGTTTTACTCCTTAATTTGTGGACAAGATATGTTAGCTAAATTTTGTATAAATAGAGATCATAAGATCTCATTTTAAACATAACTCTCCCTCTTGTGAGAGACTTGGTCTGAAATTTTCAGCCCCCTTGGCTCTTTTATCTCTTGTGCACTTGTTTTATGGATATTTTATGAATGGTTGATGGAGGAAGGCCTAGCGCTAGCTTTGGATGATGTTTTCTAGCTCTTGTGGTGAATTGTCTTAACATTTATCTTGATCTTGGTATGATTTTTACTCTCTTGCTATCATTTTATTCAAGTAAAGTATTGTTATTATAGGGTCTAGGTGGGAAGTATAAGGGCATACCCCCCCACCATAAACTTCATCATTTTTTTTGCTTCATCTCATTGATTAAGGGTTTGCTAAGAGAAGTTTAAGGGCATAAACCCTCTTAGCTTAAACCCTAGCTTAGAGAAACTTTCCTTGGGGAGTAAAAGGGCTTACACCCCCAAGGAGGTAGCTTCTCTAAGCTCCTTTTGAATATATTAACCCAATATTAAAGGCACTAGTCATTGATTTGTTGCATTGGAGAAATAAAATATTGTATTGGGAAACATGATTTTCGATCATTTTTACTTCTTGCAAAGTGGATTGTTTTCCTTGTTCCTTTGGAACCTCACAGCCACTAGGGCATCCCCATCTATGGGATACTTATTTATTATGTTACTAAATTTCATCTTCATCCATTAGGGCTGCAAAAACCCTAACTTACTTTCTTTAATAACTCTCTTATCAACCATTGTTTTTTGCTCAAAATTTGCTAGCACACATTTTGGAAAAGTTTGAGGATATTTCAGTGGCTGATTTTATTTCTATAATACATTGAATTTTACATCCATAAGGATGACATAATTTTTTGCAAACAAATATTTATAACAGCCTTATCTTTTATTCTAAGAGTATTGGTTTTTCATCTTGAGTTTAGCTAGTCATTTACTAGTTTTTCTCTTGCATTTTCAACTTGATCTTTATCATTTATTGAGAAAATTATAGTACCTTTTTATTGCTGATATATACTATTATCTATTGCTGCAAATTAGGGACAACAATATTAACTTGCTGATCCAACTAACATATAATATTGCAAAGTGTCTTTTCTTGTGTCTCGGGCAGGTAAAATCATTCAGATAAGTGTTATACCCATGGGGAAAACATTTCTTGATTTGAAAGGAATCTCTTTCCAAATTTCACTCTACTTAGACTTGACCTATAGGGGCCCCATTTCCATCCATATTCATCTCCATATCAATCCCCCAAGGATCACCAGGTTCGCCTCCCTAGAGTGACCTAGTCACCCTTGAAGTGCAGGACCTACATCGAGATGACAATTGGTGTAGGATTCCCAATTTGTAGCACTTGTTCTGTGGTTGGGTTGGGATTTTCCAAACCTACAACTTGAGTTATAACGGGACCTATATAAAAAATCTATTATGAGGATTTCCCATAATTCACGCATTAGAGTGACCTAAAGGTAAGGGGATTAGATGACCAAGTCTTCCAGAACATCAAGCGTTCTTCATTGTACCTAGTAGTGGCCAAGAAACACATTCTTCCATGTGTTGAACACTTAGACTGGATCATCCATCATGCTGATGTAGAGAAATTCCTGCTGAATAACAAGGATGGGGAATGTATAGCTTTGTTATTTTCGACACAAGTAAGTGCGTATTGCAAGATCAAGGATGTTGAAGTCAAGTTGAACAAATATTTTCTTGTGGTGTTCTATGAGAGAAATAACACCAGTCAATTGTTACTGTCCTAGTGGAGGGAGGACAATAAGTTCATGAAATGGGCCTCGGGGTGGTACAACACAACAAACCTCTGTGAACCTCACATTTTCCTGATGGCCTTGATATATCGTTTATATGGAGAAAATGATTGATCCAGGTTCTCTGAATCCTGCATGCATTTGGCTCATACGATTTCTACATATGGAAGAACTTTTATATAGGGATCTATTATCTCAAAACATTTGAGCACCTAGATAGAAGAGGCGCATAATCCAAAACCTAGGGAAAGTCATGCATTCTACATGGCGTCTTATCTCCTAGATGCAATATGCACTAGAAATATTTTCCTTGGTCTGAGCCTAAGATGGCATGTCTCTGAAGTTTCTGTACAAGTCTACTTCGACATATTATGGGAGAACAAGTAAAAAATATCAATGGATTTAGTTTGCTATGGTTTCATAGCTTGAGTGTTTTCTCTAATTTTTAAGCAGGATTTTCCAATACTATAAGATCCAGCGAGGAAGGTAATATCCAAAATTGGTCATTGGTACATGGAAGAAAGAAACACATATATCAGGATTTTTGGAGCCTGTGGTGCACCCCACCTACTGTTGGCTCATGTGCCAAATAAATTGGTGTTAGGGGAAATCTGCTACCATACTATACAACAAGGGTTCAATTCATCTCTAGTAAAGGACAATAAAATGATATTTATCCCCTATGGGTTCTATGTAGGTTACTATTTCATGAAGGATACTACATAGGCCATACAATAAGCTCAAAGTCAAATAGAGTACAGGTTTGTCGCTGGGAGGTATAGGATACATGAACCTATAAAATTGGTGGCAGAACATGATAATTAGGTAGTGTCTCATTGGCCTTACCCACATGGTGATTTCGAGGAAGAAATATTCACAGAGAATTCTTTGAGTTTGGACGAAGTTTTTCAAAGGAAAGAAAAACTAGAATTGGTCAAGTTCATGGCCCTTCCTGGGAATGAACAATTGGACTTTCTATAGAAGATGTTCGATCCAACAACAATGGCACAAACTCGATAGGAAGGTGCATAGAAGATAGTGGGCAGGTCTGAGGCACAAATACTCTTGGATGAAGATGAAAGGATGATGCAGATGCATGGGGACACTGTCATGGTGCCTAAAGGAATAACTATCTTAATAAATCCGGTCACATTCAAAGGAGTTGGGGAGTTAGAAGCCCTTGGAAATACCTCGGTAGAAGGAGAAAATGAGAAAAAAAACTCAGACAAAAATGTTACAGAAGAACTAGGAATGGGGCCAACCCATTTATTATCAATAGGTCCTAACACCTTTGGGCAAGTAGCTCCTCTCATCGCTGATCTAATCATGATATATGACAATGATATCAAGGAAATGCATACTATAGTTACTATTACAAATGAAGCAATAACAAAGGTACTAAGAACACATGTATATCAGGGGATGAAGTCTTTGGATATAGGAGCAGACCCAAGTGTAGATGAAGGTGATCATACCACTCCAGACTGAACCCCTCAACCATTAAAAAATAAAGGAATTCTGGGTGTTGAAGAATCGTTAGGAGGTAACTCCAACAAAGGATAAAAAGATGAAGAACCGAAATGTAACATGGTATCCAAGGAAACCTCAATGGGACCTCCAAAATACTTTGCACTCTCAAGATTAGTAGCCTTAGCTGAAGACCCATCAACATGGATCATGGGAAATCATCCAAGTACATAGAAAATAAGAGATCCACATATTAGGACAAATATGGGGTTAATATAATTTTCGAAGAAGTCTCGAACAACTCAAGAACTAGATAAAGGGACCAGTCATGAGAAGCCTGAAGTAAACAAAGGAAAGGAAACAACGCTTGAACACTTTCACACCCCAGGAAGCTTACAAAATGTTCTCACACGGGGGGAAAAACTAATCCCAGTACTCATAGACGAAGTGGCCAATGTCCAATCCATTTCTTATGACCAAAAGAGACAAGTGGTTGTTAGGAGGATAGGGAAAAAGAGAAGACTCACCTTGGATAGCGCTATGATGATCACCACAGAAGAAACCCTATTGGATGAAAAATTCCAGGGTAAGTGAGTTGTTAGGAGAAATAATAAATATATTCAGTGCCACCATAGATAGAGAAAATAAAGATGAATGAGAAATTGAATCTGTGAGAGCATAATTGGCACACCTTAGGTATCAAATGGAATACTATCAGGATGCCACCCAAGAAGTAAGGTTCATGAAGATTGAATTCAAATAAATTTATAGTTAGTTCAAGTTGGATAGGAAGGTCTTTATGACCAAGATCGTTGGATTTCAAGAAGAGACCTTGTTGGGCCACATGGCGTATAAGGAAACGATGAGATGGTCCAATAAATCTCATCAGGTATTGGTACAAATTGAATATATTAGAGCGATCCAGAAAGGAAGAGGTGAAGAACAACATGGGATCAAGATGCTTGAAGAGGAGAGTTTATCCAGATTCAAAGTAGCTACAGAGTATTGGGTACAATTGGTAAAATAACCATGGCTAAAAATAAAATAAATATGGGAGGAGTGTCTAAGAAATTGGGACAACATCAATAAAAAAATGATATATTTTCATCTCCGAGAATTTGTCTTCCCCTACGACTTCGTCAACTTATGCATCATAGTCTGATGATTCGATGATATAGATGACAAGTTCACAGATAAGGTTAAGGAGATTCGAAATGTCGATAAGGGATGGGTTAAAAGACTCATTGATGGGCTGATAGGGACATCATGGGTCATAAATCATCTAGGCTCCGAGATTGACAGATTTAAAGACCGGGTGATGGAGATGAAGGGTAGGCTAAGCATGCCAATGGATTGACACCGATTCCCATATTTACACACTTATGAAGATTTATTATCCAAATGGCTTGAATATGACAGAGCTAACCCTATGAGTTAACTAAATATCGTTAATAGTTTCCATGTGGATATGATCCATTTTATTTTTGTTATCTCTTGTTTAACAAGCGTTAGTGATAAGTTTTTGCATGAAGTTTTTGATATAAATAAAGAGGTCAACCTTGTTTTGAAGGGTCGACAATTTTGTAATAGTGGAGGATTAGACAAAGAACTATATTTGAAGTTTAATTTTGAAGCTCATGTAGAGCCAAAGACGATTTTTGCTAAAGCTTGTGGTGTAACTAATTTTGTGGATTGTTTTGCTTTGTTGATTGACTACTACAAATGATTTAGTAAGACAATAATTTTTTTTTGAGTAATATTGAAACGTTGCAGTCACTAAATGTATATTGGCATGAATGTGATGGTGTTATAAAATTGTTTTATATAGTAACTTGAATTATTTTTTGATCTGTAGGATCTTTTAATGACTTATGGTTGAGTTTTAATTTTGCATGCATTAATTAACCATTTGAGAAACTTAGTGAAAGAATGAGGAAAGAAGAGGAATTATGAAAGCCATATATACATTTGCAGATCTGAAATGAAAGAATAAACAACAAACCATAACAAGCAGATTGATAACGGAGTTCGACACAACTTTGCCTACGTCTCCGGGCCTTTTCTCTCTGTGGGGGAGGCTTCTTTATTTCTGCTCAAAAGCTCAAAAGTACATCACTGCAATTCCAAATGGCTACAAGAATTATCTGGTCATGTTTGTCCAGATCTCAAGAACCCTACAAAGAAAACGACATGCAAAACGAATGTCCGGAGCTCCCAGAAATGGTCCGACAACGTCTCCTCCTCAAAAGCTTCTCTGCCTCAAAATGGCTTTGGCTTGGCTTCTCCTCAGCATAACTCTACTCTGAATGCCCCCCTATGGCCACAAACAGGCCTGGGTTATATAGCTGGGAAGTTGGTTACTCATCTCTAACTTCCTCCCAAAAATTAGGCTCCAAAAATGCCCAATAACTCCCAAAAATGGAGAAAATACATTAAAAATGGGCTTAATTACAATTAAAACCCAAAAATTGGTTATAAAAACCCACTTTATAACTATAATTGGGCGCTAGCCCCCTTCATACGGCGCGTTCCCCCTTGGCAGGGTCATATGGACCATATATGGCCAAGCGCTAGCCCGTAGGCTAAGCGTTGGCCCCCCAGTTGGCGCTGAMTCTCGGTCTCATGGTATACACATAGGACCAAATGCTATGTTAAAAACCCCACGCAAATGAACTGTTGGTCATATGTTATGTGACCGGGGCTTACATATTGCAAACATAAAATCCCGCGCGCCAAACCTCCGTTTACATGGTCACATGTTAACATAATACAACCACGGGCCGGGGCTAAGCCCCGGCCCGACCCCCCGCCATTTAACACATATTTTGACTTTAAATAAATTTAAACCCATATACATATTAAGTCACAAGCGGTGGTCCATTGGTCGGATGACATTTGCGAAGGCGGTACGTGGAGGAGAGGTCCGGGGGTCGAACCCCGGGACTCCAACATAATTTTATATATATAAACCCAACAACCAATCACGGGGTGCCACGTGGCAGCCCACGACTGGGCCACGTGGCACCTTAACCACCAACCACAAACTGACATGTGTGAGTCGTTGATTCACCCATGTCACTTGCCACTTGTCAATCGTCGTACTGCCCAGTCACCTTGCCACATCATCTGATGATGTCACCCGTGCCACATGTCACCCTTACAGTGGTGACACGTGTCACCTCTGGATTGGCCCAACTGGCTGTCCGTACGTCCAAAAATGCCTGACACGTGTTGCCTCTTGGAGCTGCCATGTGTCGTCGTCCAGAATTGCCATGTCATCAGTATGGACCGTACGGTTTGCACAGTCGGCATGACACATGGACTGTACGGACTATACAGTCATCCCCCTTTTTTGCCTATTTGACTTTTCAGACAGAATGCGATATCTTCTCCATACAGAGTCCGTTTGACAAAGTAAATATACCACTGGAATTAGGAAGACGAGACGGACGCAATGGAATAGGTTTCGTCGCATTTTGAGTACTTTCATTTTTGAGCATTTTTCAAGCCCTGTCAGGCTTCTGGATCCGATTTCGGATCACACCTCCCCACAATAAGACCTTTTGGTCTCCAAAAGGTTACTGACCAGTCAACAAGCTCGGGATAGGCCACCCGGCTTGCTCTCTGTCTCTGAACTCTGTCCTGTGCACCTGTCTCATCAATATCAACTGTAACACAATCATGACAACTGACAATATATTGTTAGCCATTTG
>SNQJ01S0002429.1:271139-296695 GCA_010110895.2 Picea sitchensis | reverse complement strand
ACCCACATTTTGTGTTCCTTTTTGCAGTTTGCTTTGCCACCAGATAAGAGTTGTACCTGCAAGTCTCAAAGATGCCAACTTGATTTGTGTGGCCTCATCCTTGATCTGTTTCACATTGCAGTATACATCCATCTGCCTGATCCAGTTATCAAGTTTTTCTGCATTTACTTCACCATCATATATGGGCAACTCAAATTTTACATCAAGTTTTAACAATGGCATTTCATGTTTATTCTTATGAACATTTTTCTTTCCACTAGATTTAGAACTTGAACTTGAAGAAGGAGGTGTTGATGGAGGTGAAGGAGGAATCTGAGGATGGTCCTCTTCCTCTTCACTTTTTCCCTTTAAAGAATCACCCAAAACTGGTCGCTTTCGTTCCAAGTAATCTTCGTACAAGACTTTCACCATCTCTGACATAGCAAGGAATGTTTTCTGGAATTCTTTCTCATCTTGAGAAATCCCTTCTTTTGATGCCATCTTCTCGCTGTGAGAAGCTCTTTTTCTCAATCCAATTAATGGATTCTCTGCAACAAGCTCGCCTTCACCACGCTGTAGCTTTTCCCTGGTTAACATGCAACACTCAAATCCAAACGTCAACTAGCTCTGATACCACTTGATCCGTAGGATCTTTTAATGACTTATGGTTGAGTTTTAATTTTGCATGCATTAATTAACCATTTGAGAAACTGAGTGAAAGAATGAGGAAAGAAGAGGAATTATGACAGCCATATATACATTTGCAGATCTGAAATGAAAGAATAAATAGAAAACCATAACACGCAGATTGATAACGGAGTTTGGCACAACTTTGCCTACGTCTCTGGGCCTTTTCTCTCTGTGGGGGAGGCTTCTTTATTTCTGCTCAAAATCTAAGAAGTACATCGCTACAATGCCAAATGGCTACAAGATTGATCTGGTCATGTTTGTCCAGATCTCAAGAACCCTGGAAAGAAAACGGACGTCCGGAGCTCCCAGAAATGGTCTGACAACGTCTCCTCCTCAAAAGCTTCTCTGCCTCAAAATGGCTTTGGCTTGGCTTCTCCTCAACATAAATCTGCTCTGAATTCCCCCCTATGGCCTCAAATAGGCCTGGGTTATATAGTTGGGAAGTTGGTTACTCATCTCCAACTTCCTCCCAAAAATTAGGCTCCAAAAATGCCCAATAACTTCCAAAAATGGAGAAAATACATTAAAAATGGGCTTAATTACAATTAAAACCCAAAAATTGGTTATAAAAACCCACTTTATAACTATAATTGGGCGCTAGCCCCCTTCATACGGCGCGTGCCCCCTTGGCAGGGTCATATGGACCATATATGGCCAAGCGCTAGCCCGTAGGCTAAGCGTTGGCCCCCCGGTTGGCGCTGACTCTCGGTCTCATGGTATACACATAGGACCAAATGCTATGTTAAAAACCCCACGCAAATGAACTGTTGGTCATATGTTATGTGACCGGGGCTTACATATTGCAAACATAAAATCCCGCGCGCCAAACCTCCGTTTACATGGTCACATGTTAACATAATACAACCACGGGCCGTGGCTAAGCCCCGGCCCGACCCCCCGCCATTTAACACATATTTTGACTTTAAATAAATTTAAACCCATATACATATTAAGTCACAAGCGGTGGTCCATTGGTCGGACGACATTTGTGAAGGCCTTACATGGAGGAGAGGTCCGGGGGTCGAACCCCGGGACTCCAACATAATTTTATATATATAAACCCAACAACCAATCACGGGGTGCCACGTGGCAGCCCACGACTGGGCCACATGGCACCTTAACCACCAACCACAAACTGACACGCATCAATCGTTGATTCTCCCACGTCACTTGCCACTTGTCAACCGTTGTACTGCCCAGTCACCTTGCCACGTCAGTTGATGACGTCACCCGTGCCACATGTCACCCTTACAGTGGTGAAACGTGTCACCTCTCGATTGGCCCAGCTGGCTGTCCGTACATCCAAAAATGCCTGACACGTGTCACCTCCTGGAGCTGCCACGTGTTGCCTTCTGGAATTGCCATGTCATTTGTACGGAGCGTATGATCTGCACAGTCATCATGACACGTGTACTGTACGGACTATACAGTCATCCCCCTTTTTTGCCTGTTTGACTCTTCAGACAGAACGCGATATCTTCTCCATACGGAGTCCGTTTGAAAAAGTAAATATACCACCGGAATCAGGAAGACGAGACAGATGCAATGGCACAGGTTTCGTTTCATTCCGAGCACTTTCATTTTTGAGCATTTTTCAAGCCCTGTCAGGCTTCTGGATCCGATTTCAGATCATTTTTTGTTATGTGTTGTTTTATGAATACATTCATTTTATTAGATGATATTTTTCTATTGATCAATAAGAAAATATCAATGTTTTGATATTGGTTTAAAATTTGTTCATCTACATGTTGTTGGTAAGAAGTTAGACTAATCCCAACCTTCCTAAGAATTCATTCATCGAACTCTTAATAAATGAATTTATAAAGAAATAGAAAACAGTCTATAAAGACTGATTTGATAGCATAGTAAATCCCATCAATACTTTTCGGACTATCCATTTGGAGAACCACGTTACCCAAAATAGGGAAGAGTCTAATTGATCCTCGTCTTTGGGCATTATTCCTACTGTTGAGTTAAAGGGAATTTTGACCCCTCAACATACTTGGTGCTAGAAGGAGGTCCTGAAAAATGCATGGTTATTCAAAACAGTTCTTTAAACAAGAACTTATCTCAAACAACCTATAGATTTAAAACAACTCACATGCATGGCTAGTCCCTGTCATGATAGCCTTAAGATTGAAGGTATCCCCAGCACAAGTGAGTCACCGAACGCTGAAGATGATTATAACCTTCACCAAAAAATACCTTATGCAATGCCTCGCGATGAAATTAACACATTTAGAAGGATTACTAGGGCTCACACTCGACAGATTAAAGAATTTACGTTAGCTCCATTTATTCCCCTCATGAAGCAAACCGCAAGACTAGTTGTCGATACCCCATACCATACCTTTGTTCATATGGTTGAATATATGGTATATTTCACCCTTAGTGAAATTTATCAACCTCTATGTTTCATTCCTGAATCCCCTCTTCTAACCCCACCCACAAGTACCTATTCTAGCATAGATGATTCGAAGTCTAAGGAAGAAAGTTCTGATCCAGAAAATTCAGATAACTAGTTAGATGATATGAAAAATAACAATGAAGAAGTCCCAGAGGGTAGAAACAAACCTACAAACAATGATCCATGGTTTTCTAGGGATGCATTATCCTTACCAAGGATATTACATCCTTTTCCTAGGCACCCATAAAAACTTCTTCGAAAATTTGATCTTGAAACCTCTGGCCTGCCCAAGGACCATATCAAGAAATTTACATAGTGTGCATATTGTTCCCTTATACCTTTGAGAACTCAATTTCAACATGGTATATGAACCTCTCGATCAGATCCATTAACAGTCTGACAAAAATTTCAGAAATATTTTATGGATAAATTTTCCGAAGAAACAACTATCGGGGCCCTGATGGCTCAACTTTCCACCGCCACCATGGACCCCAAGTACAAAGTCAAATAATTCAACCAATGTTTCACGAATATCCTTAAAAAGTTTCTAATATATGCCAAGCCCACTCAATAATTACAAATTGAGGTGTATTCTAATGCATTACTGACCTCTATCTCCATGTTCGTTAAAAGGGACGCTAAACCTACCTTGGCCGAAAACTTTGAGGAGGGAAAAATTATTGAATTTCAAATGAAAGGGTGTAAAGATAGTCAGATATCTTTATCAAAGAAAGAAACACATCAACCACATAGGCGAGGGATTTTTTTGACATGGTTTCCTAGTATACAAACTAAACATAATGCGAAAAAGGACAATGTAGATATGGAAATATTACAATTAATGGTTAAGAAGTTTTCCAATGAGATTGTAGAAATGAAGAGGAATGCAGGGGAAGGTACATCAAACCCTAGTCCTTACAAACCTTTATTTAGAAAAAATCCATCTTTCAAGACCCTAGAACCCCCTCCTGCCAATTTGAACATTGACTTGGGAGAAGTCGCCTTAGATTCATATTGTAACTCCCATCAAGAACACCATTCAGAAATGGATTTCCCTCAATGGGTGAGTGCTATGAATATGTTGGATATTTTGAATGCTATGAAGAATATCTGTTGGCAAATTGAAGACCTCAAGAAATTGAAAGCTAATATTTCAGTGATGGACTTGTGTAGAATTCCTCAACATAAAGATTTATTGTTGCAAGCCTTGGATGAGGATGGAAATCTCATTACAAATCTAAGCCCACTTTCAAGCTTGGGTATAGGAATTCGTGAGGAGATTCAAAATCCTAACATGAATACAATGACGACCGATAAGAATCCTAGCTCATATTTCCACATTTTCTGTTAACCTTTGAAATTTATAACATGAACCCACACAATTGTTTGGTTGACTCTGGTGTTTCCTCCAATGTTATGCCTATTTCAATATGAAACAAGTTAAATGCTACCCCTACCAAAAGCGATACACATATAATTCAACTAGATAGAATTGAAGTGAAAGTTATCGAAGAGTTAAAGGATGTTATGATTAGGATTTCCTCTAACCAAAAGTTTCATTGGGTCATAGATATCATAATTGTAGACATTTCAGAGGCCTATGGAATGTTGTTAAGCATGGACTGGTCTAAAAAATTACATGGATATTTTAGTACAAATTGGTCCCACTTATGGTTACCGTCGAAGGAAAACCCCAACATGATCAAGACCAGCCAAGAAAAATATTTCAAGCATATTATCACAGAGTTGGAGGCCCCTAATGAACCTTCCTCTACCAAGTTCCTAGTCCTAGGAAATTACTCGCATGCATCTGAGTTCGGTAATTTATCGCCTTGTTTGTACGAAGTATTAATTTCTTACAGGTCAGAATTATCACTTCATGACAATCCTGAAATAATTGAGCAATGTAATAAGTCTGAACAGAGCACCCATGCTCAAGCCGACAACACTAAAATGATAGTTCCAAACGTGGATTGGGACAAGAGAGTTCCAAACTTTGTATCTGAAATTTGGACTCTATACTTTGATCGATCAAAATCTCAAGATGGGGTTGGAACTGGATGCATTTTCATTAATCTAATAAGAAAACATAGTTTTATGTCAAGTAGGTTGGAATTTGAGTGCACAAACAACACTGTCGAATATGAGGTGTTGGTCCAAGGAATTAAGAAAGCTATTGATTTAAACATCAAGGAACTAGTTGTCTTCGCAGATTCAGAAATTATCGTTACATAGGTCAAAAACACTATCCAATGAAATTCCATGTTAGTCATACCAGCCAGACTAACAGGGGGGGTGAATTAGTGTGTGGAATTTTACAACTTTTCTTGTTTCAAGTTAGGAATTATTTCAAAACATAATTTTACACATCATCATTGTAATATTGTATGTATCCATTCATCAATGAAATATATCAATAATTAAGAGAAATCAATTCATAAGCACAATGAATACAAGATACACCATATGTATGTATAAGCTTTTGTATTATTTTATATGTGACTACAATTACGAGGATTTTCCTAGCACCAATCGTTTTTTTATCGGCACCAACTAAAGTAAGGAGCGCCAAATACATGGATAGCACCAACTCTCAAGAGAGCACTAACTCTCAAGAAAAACTTAGCTTGCCGCAAGACTCGGCTTGCTAATAGAATGCAATCTATCCAAATAGAATTGATCTAGTAGTACAACCAACCCAAATACCAATCATCCATTTATTGAATCTTCTCCATCTCATGATCATAGGTCTACAACAAATTCTCATCACCAGAATTCATCCTCTTCTCTGAAATTCTCACTTTCTGCACTTCATCTTCTCTCTGAAATTTGCACCATACCAGAAATCAATGACCTCAAGTACATATCCCCTTATTCACCCACTCGCTCACTTTTTCAAATGAACCAAGCATAGTTGTATTTATACTCTTTCGTGCTCAACTCTAGTTTAATTTTAGGGCCAACTTGTGGCACAAGTTACAACTAACTTGCCCACTTACAACAACTTTGGGACCAATGCATAACCACCATTGACCATCATTTTGGGTCTTCAACTTAAACCTGTCATACTTCCTCTCACCGAAAATGGCACAATGAGTTATAACCTTCATATGTTTTCGAAAACCATCTGACCTGTTTTTCATAAGTTGATCATAGGTATGGATCGATTTCTTTTGTCTATGTGAATGTTGCAGAAATCGAATTCTATAGAGGTGCTTCCTTCAAACCATTTACATGTGACCGTATTAGCAAAACCACGGGCTTATTAATTTAACCGATGTTCCCAGTGCCTCATTTATTATGTGTTTGTAACCCATGACCGGGGGATGGAACCAAGTCCTTCGACACTTCGTCCTTTGGCTGATTTCTCTCTTATCCAATCTTCTAGAGTTTCAACTTCCTGAAGTGGTTACCTCTCAGAAGGGTTTATCCGACAATTAGCATGAATCCCAAAACCAAATCTATGGTCTATATTCAATCCTTACTTATCTTTCCATTTCTTAATCCAATGGCTATGAATTAATCAATGGTTGATATGGATGACCACTATTTACTTCAGGACTTCGAGACTTCGAGTCTTTGGAGCTTCAGAGGTCCAGGTAATTGTTGCTTCAATTTCCTTTGGAGTTGGTCACAACCGAAGTGGTCAACATGGGAGTGATTACATCCTGTTTACACTCTATTTTGATCTATCGGTCATGTGAGAATCCGAAGGATATTAGATCAACAGTTAGCATTGAATTCGGCCTTCGACACTTTAGGTAGTTGTTGATTTCCCCCGAAGGACAAACTCCCGTAGTGATGTAACTTGCCAATGTCACTGCTAACTTGGCATTGGCCGAGTGGTTTCCACGTGTCACTTAGATTTTTGACTTACGTGTACCTAAAATTCCAACTGGACCTTGACACTTGTCACCATTTGATTGCACCATGCGTCCTTGCTAACAAGGTCTTTACTGATGTGGATTTCCTGATGTGTCACATGTCCTCCTCCTAGATCAAACAGTCTTAGGTTCATCTGAATCCTTGATCCAATGACTGTGATATTTTCTATATCAATGGTATAGATTTATTTCGGCCTTTGGGACTTTGAGTTATTCTATTTTCCCACTTCTCAATTCTCTCGAAATGAGATTCCCCGATTAAACCTCGAGTAGATTGACTTCATCTAACGATCCTTCTTTGACACGATCAGTTCTAGATCAATGGTCTAGATTTATTTTGGCCTTTGAGACTTCGAGTTATTCGCTTTTACCACTTCTCAATTCTCCTGAAATGATATTCTTTGATTAAATATCGAGTAACTTGACTTCATCTAACGATACTTCATTGACGCGATCAGTTCTAGATCAATGGTCTAGATTTATTTCAGCCTTCGGGACTTTGAGTTATTTGCTTTTCCCACTTATCAATTCTCCTGAAATGAGATTCTTTGATTAAACCTCAAGTACCTTGAATTCATCTAATGATCTTTCTTTGACGCGAAAATCTTAACACAATCCAACAGTTGTCGGGATTTCGTCTATTCGGGATCTCGGCCCTTTGGCCTGCTTATCCTATCCTTCCATTTTATTTTAATCGAACGGTCAATATAACTACTCAAATTTTTATTAGATCGGATGACTCATGTCCTTCCTTTATCTAACGACTGGTGAGATTTTGTGACTCCATTCCTCTGCCTTATCTCCAATGTCTCGAAGCTTATGTTATCCTTCCACTTGGCTTTGATCAATATCTCTAATTGATCTAATGGTTGCGATTACTCCCGAAAACTATCTCAATGAATAGGATTCTTCCTCGATCATTCACAAAGTATTCTTCTGTGTAGGCTTTGGCTTCTGTGTTATTTCAAATGTGCCATCTCTTATGATATTTTGAATCATAGGATCACTGTTGATCCTATCATGATCAACAGTGATCATGACTTACTTGTGCCACCCTATTTGTCATCAATGACAATTCATCATAAAAAATCATCATCACATCACCATGAGAATGTTTACATCAATGACAACATAGCAATGAAAATATGTTCAACATTCCCCCCATTCGAGGAATTATCAACAAGAAGTTCACAGGATGATAGAAAATTTCCTAGGATTTAACATCACAACCATACCTCAATCCAAAAATACGTTGGTTGATTCTTTGGACACAACATATTAGAGGTTGTCTCCCTTAGAGGATTATGAAGCCTTGAGGTTTTCCATATAATTTGTATACAAACCTTTGGTCCCAGATAACATTGCTAATTGGAGGGTATTTGAGGGAGATGAATAAATCATATCCTTTTTTACTAATGAATAAAACTTTAGGGATCTAGCCATTGACGCTGAATTTTTTCAATAAATTATTACAAGAAAGGATAATCAAAGCCCTAATATAACAAAGGACAGTCAACCGACCCAGTCTAAACTCCACACTATGCCTTAGGGAGTGGTCAGTCTTAATAACCTATTTGAACTACGAGAGAGATTTTAGAAACCGAAAAATACCAAAATCAACAATTCATGCCCATTCTATGAATTCATAAATCTAGGAAATGATGACAACCCTCAGAACATCAATCAAGGGAGATGACTATCACCGAAGAAAAACAAGGCCTACCTAAATTTGTTCAAGTAGTACCAGGACATGTTTGCATGGTCATATCAGGATTTGAAAACATACGACACCAAGATTATTCAAAACACTATACCATTAAGAAAAGAGGTCAAACCTTTCCAACAAAATCTGTGGAAATTTAACCCATCCCTGGAACCCTTGATGCAAAAAGAACTAAAGAAACTATTGAATGCCAATATAATATTCCAAGTAAGGCACTCTGTATGGGTGGCCAATCAGGTACCTATCAAGAAAAAATACAGGGAAATTCACTTATGTGTAGATTTTAGAAATCTGAATAGAGCCTCGACAAAAGATAACTATCTTGTCCCTTCCATGGAACAACTTCTACAGACCATATTGGGAGCGTAGATATTCTCACTTCTAAATGGTTTTTCAGGATACAACCAGGTGTTAGTATTATAAGAGGAAAAATTTAAAACAACCTTCTAAACTAAATGTGGAACATTTTCCTACAAACACATGTCATTTTGGCTAATCAATGCGGGAGCTACTTTCCAAAGAGCCATGGATGTGGAATTTCATGGTTTAATTAACAAATGTGTAGTGGTATACCTAGATGACGTTACTATTTACTCCAAGGACAGGGATGATCATATTACCCATCTCACCCAAATTTTTGAAAGATGTCGAAAGTATGGGATATCCTTAAACCCAAAAAAGACTATTTTTGGAGTAGAGGAAGGAAAAATCTTAGGTGACATCATTTATAGGGATTGTATCCATATCGATCATTAACACATAAAAAGATTTTTGCAACTGTCGCTACCTCATAACAAAAAGGCTATGCAATCTTTTTTTGGAAGGATTAATTTCGTAAGAAAGGTCACTCCAGATTTTGCAGAGAAAGTTAAACCCTTGTTGAGAATGATACACAAGGATTTTGAGTTTAAATGGACCGATGAGGCAAAGTAATCTTTCAAAAACATTAAGAATTCCATATTTCAAGCCCATGTACTACACAACCCTGATTTCAATAAATAATTTTATCTCTACAATTTCACTTCAGATTAATCATTGGCTATAGTCCTTACTCAAAAGGATGATGAAAATAACAAGGCACATGTCTCCTTCATGAGAACTAACTTACAACGACTATAGATTAATTACCCATCCTTTGAAAAACAAGCTTACACTGTCAATAAAGCAGTAAAACACTTTAGGCCTTACATGCTAATGAATTATACTAAGGTCATAGGACCTCATCCAACTGTTAGGTCACTATTCAAGAAACAAGAAATGGGGGAAAGAAGAGGAAAGTGTATGGATCTCATCTGAGAATTTTATCTTGAAATTAAACCAACAATAATTGCTAGTTGTCAGGGATTGTGCAAATTGGTTGTAGAATCCCGAGATCTAGTAGAAAATAGGGATTCATGTTGGGACAACATGTTGAATTTATGGTGTGGTGAAGTATTGTACATCCCACCCACACAATACTCTTAGTATGTTGACCTATATTATTTTCTCCATCATGGTACCCACCCTGAATACCTTAAACTGAGAGAGAGAAGAGAAATCAAGATAAAATCTTCTTGATATCGTCCTATTAACTCAATACTTTTCCGCTTAAATTATGATGGTGTTTTACTGATATATATTGAAAAGGAAGATGTTGAAAGGGTGATCAAGGAAATCTACGATGGTTCTGCAGGGGACCATTTCACAGGGGAGAGTACGTCCCATAAGATTTTGAGGGAATAATATTATTGGCCAATGTTTTTTAGAGATGCTCATGCATATATCAGGAGGTGAAAAGTTTGTCAGATGAGCACTGGGAAGGAAACGAGAGTGACTATTCCACTACAACTAGTGTCAATTTCTAGGACATTTGAACAATGGGGAATATATATAATAGGAGAGATAAACCCAAACTTTTCCAAACAACATAAGTACATATTAACTGCTACCGATTATTTCACACGATGGTCAGAAGCCATTCCCATTACCCATGTCAATGAGAAGATGGTAATACAATTTTTTGAACAAGACATCATGACAAGGTTTGGAGTGCCTTCGGTCCTGGTATTTGATAACATTGCATATTTTTCTTCTAATCTCTTGACTGAATTTTCATTAGATAAATAGATTATATTGAAGTATTCTACCAACTACTATCCACATGAAAATGGTGTTGCCTAGTCTACCAATAAAAAATTAATAAGGATTCTTAAGAAGACAATCATAGAGAATCACCAAAAATAGCATAATGCTTTACATAACGCTCTATGGGATGATAGGGTAACCCCCAAAGACGCCCTAAGGGATTCCCCTTATTTTCTGGTGTATGAAAAAGAAGCTATATTTCCAACCAACCTATATCCCCCATCCTTGCAAATTTACCAATCCTCAAGAGGACATCCCTAAGCTAGTATGCAACAGAGAATTGATACCCTAGTCCTTATGATTGAGGAAGAATGAGAATAAGATAGAAGGAGGTTTGCGGCCTATCAAAAAATGGTCAAAAAATGGTTTGATAAACATAAGGCAAGCGATAAAAAATTTGAAATAGGGGACTTGGTTCTTAAGTGGGATAAAATCAATGAGCCAAAGGGGAAACATTCGAAATTCCAAAATATGTTCCTCGGGCCTTTTCAAGTTGCTGAGAAAATTGGGGTAGGCACTTACCATATAGAAAACCTTAGGGGTGAACTCAAAGCTCTTCCCATCAATGGAACAGCCCTAAAGTGTTTCTTTTCATAAGTTGTCTCCAAGACAACTTCCTATGTTATAGTTTACCTTTACTGCTTTTTAATTTAGTTTTGAGTGACAAGTTTGATGTTTTATATTTTCTTTAATTTTGGTTTTCTTTGTTTGGTGTGATCTGATTTCTTTTTTATTTTTAGGTTTTGATATAACACAATTTTAGGTGTGTTCTTTGTCAAAACACTGGCGCAATCTATTGAAGCTAGATTCTTATCTCTTAGTTTTATATTTCGCAGAATAATGGAAAGAAGGTTTATTGGTCAAAGGCTTCAACGCATGGGTAACTCATGCTTATATATGTATATCTCTTAATGAAAAAATATGAATACTTCCTCTTGGTCTGGGAATATTGAGGGAAATGGAACAAAGGAGAGTGTGACTACTACCTTAAGCAGAGAGGAGTTAATTCTCATACTTCTCAGGAAAGACTAGGAAAGAATAAAAGGTATATGGTTTTGATCCTTCACTAGAAAATACATATCCTCCTCCTTGGTGAATTCCTGACACGTATGCAACAAAGATGAACATGAAATAACAAGTCAGAATGTATGCTCGAGAGGGCTATGGATGCTCACTGGCAGCGGAGAAAGGTCTTTGATATCTTTGTGACTCCATCGGGGCTATGGATGATCGTTGGTAGCAAAGAAACACCATGGTAAGGTCCATGAATTTCAGGAAAAAGCAACCGCATCATGTCTCCTTAAAAATTTGAGTTCTGACTCAAATCTTGATGAAAAGGTAGGAGTCGATGGTTAAATGGAAAGAGGAAGGTATTTGGGTGAATCCCCATGAGCAGTCGGAAAAACTTTCCTTGGTCCATATGTATACATATTTGTGAGTCATCCATGGGTTTTTGCCTCAAGCTACTGACCATTTCACAAGATGTATTTCAACATCATTAAGAGAGACACAAAGACTTTGGTTTCTACCAATGAATCACCATTTGTTGAGCACTCAACACACCCTTAAAATTCTCAAATTTTTGGGTGCCACTTTCTATTTTTTGTCATTTTCATTGTTTCCTTTGATTCAACATGAGTTGGATTTCTACTGATTTTCCAAATTACTCATTGATTTACATAGTTTTACTTGCATCTACAAATAAAGAAAATCCAAAGAAAACTAAAGTCACATGTCTTTTGAATAAGATCAGAAAATGAAAAACACTTGGTGGTTTCCCTAGTAAAAATCTTCAAATCCAATTCTAAAGGAAAGATCTCCGATACTTGATGGGCATTTCTCTGAAACTTCGACGCTGATTAACATTGGGAGTCAACCGAGTCCGATACTAGTTGCACAAAGGAACTGCATTTTCGGGAAAATGATGACACCAAGCAACATCAAGCGTTGGTGAGTTCAATCCATGTGTAAAAAGTGTGGCACAGTATCAAGAACGTTGATGTCGATCAATGTAGACAATCGGTCATTTAGGATAACAGTTTCATGTGGTCATTGCTTGCTCGTAAATTTACCGACATCGATTAACATTGGGCATCGATGAGGTCAATTGAAAAAACACCTATCGTTGAGTTGAAGAGATATTCCATGACGCCCGAGTAACACTGTAAATCAACACCTGATATTGAACAGAAGGAAACATGCAGACAGTGAGAAAGCGTCAAACACCGACAGACAACAGTGTTAGTCGATCAAGAATACTAAATATATCTTCAAACCCGCATCCTACTTCTGGATGATGCCCAATCTAAGATTTTATGGCGAACAATATGAACCAACCATTTGGTCTTTCCAAGGATCTCCAAAGTCATAGGGATATTCCATCTTGGGACCCTCTACCCACATGCATCCCTATGTTTCGGGCTTACTAAATTCTTCCATGTCTCCCCATCATTTCCATCAGATCAACTATTTAGAAATGCGTTTTCTTCAAAACTTTAAGCAGCTCGAATGGCCGACTCCTGATTTCATACTTCCACGCACCAATATATGACCATTTAAAATTCCTAATAAAACACTCCAATGTCCCGTTGCACCATCAGTTTGATCATTGCTTACTACAAGGGATGACAAAGATGATGGATGGAATTAATGAAAATATCTCATAGATCCAGTGTACTGAAAACTTGATGATTGCAGATGTTAGATCCAACTGTTATTTATTCGAATACATTTGAATGATCTCATGTTTGCATAGAACTATTTGAATTTTTCTCATCAACTCACGATTGATCCAATATCGCTAAGTAACTAAGTTGGTTCGTGTTTATCGCAAACCCATAATTGGTGAGTATTGGACTTGGAAGAATTTTGGCATGCAAGTATTTATCGTAGTTTTCTTTAAAAAATTTGGTAAGGGAGGTACTGAGCTGAATTATTATATTTGTACGAAACAATTCCACCCAGACCACCAATAACCCCCAAGTCATCTAACACCCAAAAAGGAGGAACTGGGCAAGTTGGAGAGGCGTCCAGTGCGGCGAAAAAAAATATAGAGTTTTTCCCCAAGGCGGATCCGGTGATCAAAATGTCCCAAAAGAATCCTGCGAGTCCACCCCCATTCTTCAAAGACACAAAAATGGCACAAATTCCAAGGTAATTATTCCTTCCTGGTTGTACTTGTATAAAAAACTCCATTATTAGGATTCCCCATAATTCATGCCTCATAGTGACCCGGAGGTAATGGGGATTAGATGACCATGTCTTCTAGAACACCAAACGGTCTTCATTGTACCTGGTAGTGACCAAGACACCCATCCTTCCATGTGTTGAGCTCTTAGAGTAGATCATCCATCATGCCGATGTAGAGAAATTCTTGTTGAATAACAAGGATGGGTAATACATAGGTGTGTTCTTGCCGACAGAAGTAAGCACGTATTAAAAGCTCAAGGACGTTGAACTCAGGTTGAAAAAAGATTTTATTGTGCCATTCTTTGAGTGAAATAACACCAGTCAATTGTTAGCATATTGGTGGATGGAGGATAAGAAGTTCATGAATCGGGCCTTGGGTTGGTACAACACAAAAAACCTCTGAGAACCTTATATTTTCCTGATGGCCTTGATATTTCATTTATATGGAGAAAAGGATTGCTCCAAGTTCTCTGAAGCCTAGATGCCTTTGGCTCATACAATTTATACATCTGGAAGCACTTTTAACTGGGGAGCTATTATCTCAAAAGGCTTGAGCACCCGAATAAAAGAGGTGCAGAATCTAAAACCCGGGGAAACCCATGCATTGTACATGTCGTCTTATCTTCTGGATGCAATATGTGCTAGAAATGTTTTCCCTAGTCTGATCCTAAGCTGACATGTCTCTTAATTTCCTGTACATGTCTACTTAGGCAGATTATGGGATAATGGGTACAAAATATCAATGGATTTAGTTTGCGGCAGTTTCATAGCTCTAGTGTATTCTCTAATTTTTAAGCAAGATTGCCCAAGATGATCAAGAGTAGATAGAAATGTAATATCCAAAATTGGGCATTGGTACTTGGAAGAAAGAAACACATATATCAGGATTTTTGGAGTTGTTGGAGCACTGCACCTACTACTGGCTCATGTTTCTGATAAAATGGTGTTAGGGGTAATCTACTACCAGACTATACTACAAGGGTTTAATGCATATTTGGTAAAGGACAATAAAAGGATATTTATCCCCTATGGGTTCTATGTAGGTTATCATTTTGTGAAGGATACCACACATGCCAGACAAAAAGCTCAAAGTCAAATAGAGTACAGGTTCGTCACCGGGAGGTACAAGAGGCACGACCTTATAAAACTGGTGGTCGAACATGATAATCAGGTAGTTTCTCGTTGGCCCTACCCACATGATGATTTTGAGGATGAAATATTCACAGAGAATTATTTGATCTGGGATAAAGTTTTGCAGAGGAAAGAAAAACCAGACTTGGTTAGGTTCACGACCTTGCTTGGGAATGAACAACTGGACTTTCTAGAATAGACGATCGGGACAACAGTAATGGCACAAGCTCGCCAAGAAGGTGCATTGAATATAGTGGACATGTATGAGGCACAAATACTCTTGGATGAAGCTAAAAAGATGATGCAGATGCATGGGGACATTATCATGGTTCTGAAAGGAACAACCGTGGTAATAACTCTGGTCACATTCGAAGGAGTTGGGGATCTAGGAACCCTTAGAAATACCTCGGTAGAAGTAGATAATGAGAAAAATACCTTAGAGAAAACCACTATAGAAGAAACAATAACAAGATCAACCCCTTTATTATCAGCAAGTCCTGACACCTTGGGGCAAGTAGCTCCTGTCATCGTTGATCTAATCATGATATATGAAAGTGATGCGAAGGAAACACATACTGCAATTACTGTTACAAATGAAGTAGTAATAGAGATTCTAAGCACACAAGTATCTCAGGGGCCAAAGTATTTGGATATAGGAGAAGACCCAAGTGTAGTTGAAGGTGATCATACCACTCCATATTGAACCCCTCGACCGTTGAAAGAGAAAGGAAGTTTGGGTGTTGAATGATCGTTAGGATGTAACTCCAATAAAGGATAAAAATATGAAGAACTGGAAGGTAATAGGGAATCCAAGGAAACCTCAATGGGACCTCCAACACACTGTGGAATCTCGGGATTATAATCCTTAGCTGAAGACACATTGAAATGGATCATGGGAAATTCCCTAAGTACAGAGAAAATTGGAGATCCAAATATTAGGAAAAATATGAGGTTAATAGAAGTTTCTGAGAAGTCTCGAACGACTCAAGAACCAAATAAAGGGACCAGTCATGAGAAGCATGAAGCCAACAAAGAAAAGGAAAGAATGCTTGAACAATTTCACACACCAGGAAGCTTATGAAATGTACTCACATGGGAGGACCAACCGATCCCAAATCCTTTAGACGAAGTGGCCTATGTCCATGCCATTTCTTATGACTAAAAGTGACAAGTGATTGTCAGGAGGACAAGGAAAAAGAGAAGACTCACCTTGGACATCATCGTGACAATCACCACAGAAGAAACCCTATTGAATGCAAGACAATACAGGGTAAGTGAGTTGTTAGGAGCAATAATAGATATAGAGTGCCACCATAGACAAAGAAAAGGAATATGAACAAGAATATTAATCTATGAGAGAGGAGTTCACACACCTTAGGAATAAGATAGAATACTATCAGAATGCCACTCAAGCAGTAAGGCTCATGAATATTGAATTCACAAAAATTTATAGTTAGTTCAAGTCAGATAGGGAGGTCTTTATGACCAATATTGTTGGATTTCAAGAAGAGACCTTACTGGGCCTCGTGGCGTATAAGGAAATGATGAGATGGTCTAATAAATCTCATAAGGTATTGGAACAAAATGAATATATCAAAGAGATAGAGAAAGGAAGAGGCGAAGAATAACATGGAAACAAGATGCTTGAAGAGGAGAATTTAGCCAGATTAAGAGTAGCAATAGAGTATTGGGTACACTTGGTAAAAGAACCATAACTAAAAATGCAAGAAATATGGGAGTGTCCCAAAAATTGGGACCATATCAATCAAAAAATGATAGATCTTCAGCTCCTAGAATTTGGCTCCCCCGACGACTTCATCGAATTACGCATGATAGTATGACGATTCAACAAGCTAGACGATGAGTTTGAAGCTAAGGTTTGGGATATTCGAAAGCTCAATAAGGGACATGTTAAAAGACTTGTTTATGGGATGATAGGGACAACATGGGTCCTACAACATCTAGGCTTTGAGATCGACATATTTAAAGACCATAAAATGCATAGGAAGGATAGGTTGAGCATGGTGATTGACAAACATTGGTTCCCATATTTACACACTTCTGAAGATATATTCTCCAAATGATATGAATATGATAGAGCTAACCCTATGAGTTACCAAAATCCCAGTGATAGTTTCCATGTGGATATGATCCACTTTATTTTTTTTATATCTTGTTTAACAAGAATTAGTGATAAGTTTTTGCATGAAGTTTTTGATATAAATAAAGAGGTAGACCTCATTTTGAAGGGTCGATGGTTTTGTAATAGTGGAGGATTATAAAAAGAACTATTTTTGAAGTTTAGTTTTGAAGCTCATGTAGATACGAAGACGATTTTTGCCAAATCTTGTGGAGTAATTCAATTTGTGGATTGTTCTAGTTTGTTGATTAACTACTACAAGTGGTTTAGTAAGACAATAATTGTGTTTTTGAGTTATATTGAAATGTTGCAGTTACTAAATGTATATTGGTGTGAATGTGATGGTGTTATAAAATTGTGTTATACAGTAACTTGAATCATTTCTAGTTATGTGTCATTTCTATGAATATCATCCTTTACTTAGGTGATATTTTTCGATTGATCAATATGAAAATATTATTTTTTTGATATTGGTTTAAAAGCGATGTCGTCTACATCCTATTGGTAATAGGTTAGCCTAAGCCCAACCTTCTTAAGAATTCATTCATCGAACTCTTAATAAAGGAACTTATAAAGAAACAAAAAATATTCTATAAAGAGCCATTCAATAACATAGTAAAGCCCATCGAAACTGGTCGAACCATCCATCCAGAGAATAACATTACCATGTCTTTGGGTGTGATTCATACTATTGAGTCAAATGGAATTTTGACCCCTCAACACCGCCTTCTTATGGATATCCATGCATAGCCTATTTATTAGCCATGGAATTGATGGAAATTATTAGTTATGAAAATGAAAAGGATGAAATACTTAGCTCGGAAGGGTTTGAATAACTAACATAGATCTCATGTAAGTTTATCATACTCTTTTCTCAATCTAGATCTCTTTCATTCTTTGTTTTAGGTTATATTCATTTTCTTCCAACAACTTTCTTGTTTTACTCTACGTATCATTAGATTGTTGTAAATTCCTTCTCCAACCACCATAATTTTTTCATCATATTTATGGAAAATGTGACTCCCCTAAACCAAAATCCAAATGCATCCTAGAAAACCAAATATAAAATGTCTATTGTCCATACTATTGTATGCCTCCTTTTGGAATTTTTGTCGTTGATGTCAAAGGATTTATGACATTACAATATACACAGATTGTTTCCAATATGCATACACACACACACACACACACACACACACACACACATATATATAGGTTTACAAGTATATTAAAAAAGGGGTGCATTTGAAAAAGTAAAAAGTGAAATGGTGGTTTCAAACCCATGGGTTTGGGGTATTTTCCCATGGTATTGGGAATTAATAATTTAATTAATGGACATGTCCCTTCATGAAGGGTTATGAAAAAAGTATAAAAAGAGAAATTATTGAGAGAAAGTGAGTGTGTGAAAAATGGATGAGAAAAGATTGAATATCATTCCAAAAATGAAGAGTTGTAAAATCAGGTTTAGGTCAACTTGGTATTTTCGTGATAACTTATGTTATGGGATGTTTCAAACTTTGAAATTTTGAATAGATGGAGGAGAGTGCATGTGGTGTACATTTCATATGATGGTTCATTATACTTTTAGAGATATTCCCTATGGAAGTTAGGGTTCTTGAATGATCCTGAAATCAGTTTCAAACAGGTCATCTTGGCACTTTCACTACAACATATTTTTTGGAATGTTTCAGACCTCAACATTTTTCATAGATGGAGAAAATATGTCTAGGTACATTTGGTAAAACATTTAAATGTTTTTTCCCTGTACTTTTGAAGATATGCCATGTGGAAGTTAGGGTTATTAAATTCTCCTAAAATCAGTTTGAAATAGGTCATTTTGGAATTTTCACAATAACTTCTTTTTTGGGACACTTCAAACTGTGAAATTTTTACAGAATAGAGGAGACGTATAAAAGTACCTTAGGTAAAAATTTCAGAGGTTGTTTAATTGTAATTTATGATATATGCTCTGTGGAAGGCATGCATGGATATTGTCTCTTGGTAATTTATTCATTATATTCCTTTATATTGCAACTTGTTTTTGTAAACATCTATATGTTAAATGTAGAAGAAAAATAATGATTTTTTTTTTCTTTATGGATATATTGTATGTACAAAAAAAATTCAGAGTAAGTTAATAATAGAATACGTAAACATAAGATGTATATTTTAATTAGGGTTTACGATAGGGTTTAGTGGTTAAGGGGTTTAAGGTTTAGGGGTACAGGGTGTAAGGGGTTAATACTTTAGTGGTTTAAGGGTTAATAAGGCCATTAAGGCTCAGTGGTTAAGTGTTTAGGGTTTAAGGTAGGTTTAGGGGGCTTAGGTCCTATGGAATTTAGAGGTTAATGGTGTTTTAGGGAGTATTGGTTAGGGGTTTAGGGTTAGGGATTAAGGGGTTAGGCTGATTTAGGGGTTAATAGTTTAGGGGCTTAGGGGGCTAGGTCGGGTTATTGGTTAAGGGTTTAGGGTTTACGGGTTGATGGATTAGGGGTTAGGGGGAATGGGGTTAAGGTGTTAGGGATTAGGGGGATAGGGTCTAAGGGTTTAGGGGCTAGGGATTAAAGGGTTAGTGGTTAATGGTTTAGAGGTTAGGTTTGGGTTAAGGGTTAGGGATCAGAGGGTTATATAAGCTGATATTAGCCCCTTATAAATTGTGGTCTCCAAGTTATGGGAAATTTTCCATCGACTTAAAAGTCGTGGCCCCCAAGTGAAATCAAGGAAGAATATAACATAATTATGAAGGAGAAATAAGAATAGGTTGTTTTTTCTGGTTGTGACTATATATCTCCCAAAGAGTCTCTCTTTCTACATCTCAAGAAAAATAACATTTTTCCTATATTTGTTCGACATATTCATAAACATGTTCATAAATTTCACAAGTTTCATCATTGATTTTTCATTTATGTTTATCTCTCTCACCTAAGATGATTGCTCCATATAAAATACCAACTTCTAAGTACCCCTAGCTGTTGGATGACCAATATCATATTAACCCTTAATACCTTAGACGTTGACCCCTTATAAACCCTAAATCATTAAGAACCCCAATCCTTGACCCCTAATACTCCCTAAGCTCTCAACCCGATACTCCCTCATCTCTTAACCCCTTATAAATTAAACTGTGGTCACCAAGTTGGGCCCATGGAAGTTTCCATCCACTTAACACTTATGGTCTCCAAGTGAAATAAATAAACAATATGACATAATGATGAAGATAAAATAAGAATATCATGTTGTTTTTGCTGGTTGTGACTATATATCTCACAAAGTCTCTGTTTTTCTACATGTCAAGAAAAGAGTATATCTAAATGTCTTTGTTGTCTTTGTTTACCTATATTACATTAATTTGTCAGTTTTTATATCGTTTTAATATTTGTTATATACAATAATATTAATTGATTGTTTTTAATTATAAAGGAATGATTCCCTAGTGCACTTCCCATGGAGGAAGATGTGGTTGTAGTACAAGTTCCTATTCAAGAAAATGGAGAAAATATTGAAGATCAAGTTAATGATCCTATGGAAGAAGATGATGATGCTAATAACACGGTTGAATAATATGGGACAAACATATTGATCTAGGATACATTTAATAACGCTGGAATGGATGATGATGATGATCAACTTGATGGTGTTTTTGACATACATGTACTTGAGAAGGAAACACAAGCTCTTTATGAAGGCTCCAAAACAAGTCTTCTCTCTGCTATATTGTTGTTGGTGAACTTAAAGTTTATGAATGTTTTGTCATACACTTGTGTCACATAGCTCCTAAGGTATGTAATATATTTTGTCATGACATTTAGTACATGTGGATAAAGGTTTTATGTTTTCCTCTATTTTTATTGTTAGTTGATCATCTGTAAAATTTGGATGCAATATATATGATTAATATTATTTACATTAACCGGTATTGATTTTTTATGTTGTAGATTGTTAGGTGAATTTATGTTACCATCGTCAATTTTTTTATGTCGCACATACCAAGATTTACATGCCATTATGAAATATTTGGAATGGAGTATCAAGTTATTCATGCATGTCCCGATGATCATATTTTGTATTATGGAGGACTTGCATTGAAAGGAGAATGCCAAAAATGCCAAATTAGTAGATATAGAATTGATCAAGTAACAAAAAAGGTGTCTCGCAAGGTTCTTCGTTATATTCCCATAATGCCACATTTGCAGGGATTGTTCAAGTGCAAAAGCATAGCATAGTTTATGGATTATCATTCAAAGAACATAAGTAAATATGGTGTTCTTCGAATGCTTGCATATGAATCTACATTTAAGAATATAGAAGAAATATGGCCACATTTTAAAGTTGAACCTCATAATATTAGGATTTCATTGGCAACTGACAGTGTCAATCAATTTGGAGAGCTTAGATCTACTTACTCAGTGTGGCCTATTTTTGTTATCAACAATAACATTCCTCCATGGATGTCAATAAAGAAGGAGCACATAATGTTGGCAATGACTGATCCAGTTATTTGTTTAGAATAATTTCTTTTAACTAAGTAATATCTCATTTGTCTTGTTTGTTTCATAATTATGTCTTATATTTTTTTGTTTACTCATATATGTTCAATTATATATGTCTTATAATTATGTTTTCTATTTTTTTATTTACTCATATGTAGTAAGTATCTACTGTATGTTCAATAAATTATGTAAGTACCAAGTCAAAGATATGAATGTATATATCAAGCCTCTTATCGAGGAGTTACTAGAGCTATGGAAGGGAATTACTCTGTATGATATCTCTAGAACAGTAGGTGCAGAAAGGGAATTTCATTTCCATGCAATGCTTGTATGGAAAATTCATGATGCCCCAGTGCTAACACATTTTTGTGTGTATGTTATAATGTCACACTGCACTTTAATAGTGTTTAATTTTATGAAGTTCATATCATGCATGTTTTTTAATACATAATCCATTCATTAATCATACTTCTAATAATTGATATAAAATTTAATCCATCTCTTGCAGGTCTTCAAACAAAGGGTAAATTTGCATGTCCAGTTTGTGGTCCTAAGATGAAATCTCATTGTTCAAGAATTTTAGGAAAGGAGGTGTATTATGAGTATAGGCACCTCCTCTATAAGAACCATAGGTATCGAAGTACCAAAAAACATATTGTCAATGGGAAAGAAGAGACTAGAATAAAACCATAGAGAATGACAACTTGTCTATGGAAGTTGCAATATAATAAAAATAGTCATGGTATGGATCAAAATGTTTATGTATCATACATGAAATGTTTGGAATATTTTATATTTTTATTTCCTTTTTCTCACTGTACTAATTGACAATTTGTGTTGTAATATCTTTAATTATGATTCACCTTGAAGGTCGTTATGAAGGCATTACTAAGGGGGTGCTTCCATGAGGAATAAAAAGTTATCTTATACAACTCAATAGGCTCCCTACTATGAGAACCTATAAATTTTCCATTTGTTTGATACAATGCACCAGGAAGAATGTAATAGAAACATTATGGTGAATATTAGATGGAAGGAGTGACAAAGAAAAAATTGTAAAGATTTGTAATGACATTAAGGAGGAAAATCATGCAATGAAAAGTGTGATTATCCTTAACTAAGAATGAAAATATAAGCACCCTTAAATGGTTATTGACAGAGTATAAAAGAAAGGATGTAAAATAGGTTATTCAAAAAATTAACTTTCCCACTGGATTTTATTCACACATAAAGAATATCCTAACAAAGAAAGGTGAATTAGGTGGTGTAAAAACTCATGATTGGCATACCTTTGTTAAGATAATTATTTTGGTGTATATATTTGTATATTGGTGAAACATTTATTAGTGTTTTTTTTCTACTAATTTGGGGATAAATAATGATTTTTTTTTGTTACAATATGTTCCACCTCTATCTCTCCCAGAAAAATTTAACAACAATGTCAAACAAGTTATATATGATCTTTTCAAATACATGAGGTAAGTGGAGATTTATATGCAAAGTGGAATTTGTTCAATTCGTTGTACAACTTATATTTCATTTCATGTGTTTTACTTGTAATCATGTAGTACTATATATATATTTTTTTGAAACATGTGATTTGCTTGCATCATTTGTAGATGGTTGTCATCTAAATAAATCAATAAATAAGATATGAAGTATTGGAGGATACAAATTCCTCGTCTAATGTGTGAAATGAAAAAGTATCTACCTCCAACATTTTTCAATTCACAAGAACACTACCTCTTACACCAAGTTGAGGATATTGAAAAGTGTGGACCTGTACACACAAGGTCAATGTGGATGGTTGGGAGGAACTTGAAATAATTGAAGGCTTTGGTTAGACAAAGAGCACGTCCCGAGGGTTCTATGGTAGAGGGATATACGAATATCTGCAAGTATTAATGTGGATCGCATTTGGGATGTCAACTCCATCAACAAATTTGAAGGGGAGCACCTATTGGGGAAATGTAGAATGAGGAAAATGACAAGTAAGTAGATCGTGGTGGCAATTTGTAATAAATTTGACTTTTTTTTTACATATATCGTACTTATTTTATTTTTATTCTTCCTACATAATCCATTATTATGAAGCTATACCATGGTAACTGATTATATTTGAATTGTTTTACTTTAATAAAGCTACTCAAGAGTGGGATGAAATACATTTATACATTGCAAACAATATTGGTTGGATGAAGGTATGGATTGAGCGATGAATACATTCTATTAATGGTAGGTTATCATGGTATGGCGTGGCTTCATTGGTCAAAGAAGTTGAACATAAAGGAGATACCAATCTTACACAGAGGGAAATTGATTTAGCTTATGGTTTAAACAATAAATAGGAAAGCATATATTCACCCATACTATTTAGTTTTTTTGAATATTATATTGATGTATATGGCGTGTTGTTTTTCTTAATTTTCATAATTTCAAAGCATAAATATGTTTATCAATTGAAAATGCATTTTTTAGGTGTCTAGAAAATTTTTGTTGAAACACCACAATGCTATGTGGTGAAATGGCCACAAATTTTGCATCAAAAAGTTGGATGAAAATATGAAAACTTCTGATAGTGGGATAAATGCAATGTTTCAGGTTACTAATGTTTCCTCTAGAAGTGACAGACATCCATAAGTCTCTGAAAATCAATACTATGGGTATTTGGATGATATACTTGAGTGTGACTTTAAATCCTTCAAATTAGTTATGTTTTACATCAAATGGTACAAGCTACAAATGAATGAACATGATATCGATAGAACGGTTAATCAACATGCTAACAAATTTTCCATGGTTAATACAAGGAACATTGAGCCGGGATCAGATCCCTATGTGCTTCGAAGCCAATCTGAAGAAGTATTTTATTCAAAGGTTCTAGGTATAGGGGGTTGGTCATATGTTGTTAGATATGATCCAAGAGGAAGGTCGGTAAAGTATAACATAGTGGAAGAAGATGATATTGAAGAAGAAGATGATGTAGAGGAAAAATTAGTTCATGTGCCAGAGGCAGACGTCGACGCAGTTCAAGGAGTTGTTAGAGACAATGTTTTGGATGAAGATGACATTGACGATGTGTTAGATGAATAAATCAAAGAGGTTGAACCAAATGTAGGAGAAAATGTTCTTGATGATGATATAGACAATGATTATATAATTGGAAATGATGAAATTGATGATGGTGCGCCTGATATGGCCAATCATTTCAACATCAGTTCTGAACTGGATGATACAGAAGTTGAGTTGGATGAAGAAGAAGATTAATGATATGAAACGTTGAAATGTATAACGAGGTATGTATTTATATGTTTTCAGTTGATTTGTTCTCTTTCATTTACCTTAAATTTTTGTTTTCTTAGTTTCTAAGCTTGATTCTTACTATGTTGTTTTCAAATTAATATTTTGTAGTAGATAAATTGGGTATTGGGGAATTGAGAGTGATGTGAGGGGGGTGGGGGAGGGGCCATATGATTAGCTTCCACCTTCATGTGGTTATCCTTGTTCAATACAGAACAAATATTTATTCTTGAAACCAAGGGAAGCTCATCCAGGTTTATAGACTCAAATACTCACAGAAAGAATTTGACAATCAAACAAACAAATTGCAACATAGATGTGAAGAAGATGAGATTATACATCATCGTTATCATCGTATTGATATGAGGTTTTAATGGAAATATTAATCACTCCTATAGCATCTTCATTGAAACTTTCCAGAAACATCGACCAGTGAAAGGTGCCAGCATTGAATTTTTTCAAACTATGCTTCTCCAAGTCATGGATGTTGGATTACTGA
>SNQJ01S0002429.1:229210-267980 GCA_010110895.2 Picea sitchensis | reverse complement strand
CAGCAGAAAAAGTGCGGTAGGAAAAGTACGGTAGAAAAAGTGCAGTAGGAAAACTGTGGCAAGAAAATTGTGAAAGAAAAAGTACGATGGGAAAAGTGTGGCATAAAAGTGCGGTGGGAAAAGTGTGGCACAAAAAGTGTAGCAGAAAAATCACAACAGGAAAAGTACGGTAAGAAAAGTGCGGCAGAAAAAACGTAGCAGAAAAAGTGTGGCAAAAAAATCGCGACAGAAAAATCGCCGCAGGTGATTCGCGGAAACAAAACCATGGCAATAAAACACTACAAGACGAAAAAAAAAGTATGGTTCTCATATGTGTAGTGTTGAATTTATGAATAAAGTTGAGGGGGTAGTATTGTGCATATGGTTGAGAGTTGTCTTGGTGATTGATCTTGGTGAGTAGATCTGATTTGGTTGATAAGATTGATGAGACAGGTTGTTGCGATAGGTTATTTGGATAGGTTATTGTGACAGGTTATTTATATAGGTTTGGTGCATGGTTGATGCACTTGTTTATGGTACAAGTTGAGGTACAGGTTGATGTATAGTACATATTGGCATAGGTTATTGGTATAGGTTGTTATAGGTTGTTTGGTGTAGGTTGATCGGTACAGGTTTACAACAGTATATCTCACACTTATAGTGTGACATTGGTTCCATCAATCTACTTATATTTTAGGGTGGTCAGACGAGGCAAGGATAGGTGGTTGTAGCCACCTTTCATTTGTAGCCAGAGAACATAGGAGTTTGTATCCTCCTTCTGGTTGTATCCAAAGAACTAGGGAGTTGGAGCTTCCCTCGGGTTGTAGCTTGAGAAACTAAGGGGTTGTAGCCTACTTCTGGTTGTAGCCAGAGAATTTGGGAGTTGGAGCTTCCTTCAGGTTGTATCCTTTGAAACTAGGGGGTTGGAGCCTCCTTCCATTTGCAGCTGGAAAAGAAAGGATTTTGGTGCTTCCAATGAATGTAATTCTTAAAGACATATAAGAAAAAGCATTCTATGGTTTTCTCCCGCTTTGGGTTTCCACATAAAAACACTGGTGTATTGTGTATGTGTATGATTTCTGATTTTTTCATTGTTTATTTACTCTAAAAATATTGGATGATAATGCTACATTGATATAACACTTGCATTTTGTGGTTAAAAAGGATTAGATTTATCTATTAATGATTCACCCCCCCTCTCAATAATCCAACAATAAGTTTACTCTATGTGACAACATCGAGACTAGATGTGATGCAAGTAGTTGGACAAGTTGCAAGATTTCAAGTAGCACCGAAGGAAACACATGTTATGGAAGTAAAGAGAATATTCAAATATCTCAAAGAAACAAAATATTATGGATTATGGTATCCAAAAGGGAATTATATATCTCTAGTTGCATGCACAGATGTGTATTGGGAAGGAAGTGTTGATGATAGAAGAAGTTCAAGTGGAGCATCCTTCTACTTGGGTGACTTTCTAGTATCCCAGTTGATAAAGAAACAATCTTCAGTGTCATTGTTCACAAGAGACGTAGAGTATATTGCAACAACAACATGTTGTACATAGGTTCTCTTGATGAAGAAAATTTTGCAGGACATATAGGTGGAATATGACGAGCCTATTCTGATATTTTATGATAATACCAATGCTATAAGTATCTCTAACAATCCAGTGACACATTCCATGATGAAACACATTCCAGTCAAGTTTCACTTTCTACATGAACAAGTTACAAAGAAGAACATCAAAGTAGAGTATGTTGGGACAAAAGAACAGATTGTATATATCTTCACCAAACCTCTTCCAAGGGAGAGTTTTGAGTATTTTTGACAGAAACGAGGAGTAGTTTCATCCCCAAAATGATCTACATGGCAGTTGGCATAGTAAGAAAGTGGGAGAGAAACAATAATCATGAAATAATTTAATGATTTTTTAATGATTTTTATCATATATTTACACGAGGAAGCACCATGAAGAGAAACATTAGTAGAGATCATAGGCTTACAAATAAGGGGAGAAACCCCAAGGAGAAGTCATCCTTTATCATTGATGTCAAAGGGGGAGAGAAAAATAGAGGCATGGAAACAAAGAGAAGAGGTATGAATATAGGGGGAGCCGACATGATCATGATAAGTGTTGTGTCTAAGTGTTGCCATCAATGCCAAAGGGGGAGATTGTGGAAAGATTAGTTGTTGAAATATTGGTTTTCATTGAATTTTTAAAAGATTGGTTGTCATTTATGTCAACCCTTGAACATGAATTTAACAAGTTTCATGTCAAAGTAAAGTAGATGTAAACAAAAGTTAACAAGTTGCATGCCATTGCATGTTAAAGTAATTGTAAACAAAATTTAACAAGTTGCATGTCAGTTGTATGTCATCATGATTTCCTCATTAAAACACATAGAAGAGTCAAATGAAGATCACTTATGTGAATAATAATTAGGTTATATGAAGCTAATAAGTTGGAGTCAGTGAAGTACTATGAATAAATAAGTTTGCAAAAGCCTAGCATATGGAGAAAAAGTTAGAGATCCAGGTTCCTCAAGTAAATTCATGAGTTTTAGGAGGAAAAATGTAGACATCCGCGAGTTGTAGTGGAAAAAAGCACAGAAATATTCGAGAAGACAATGTAAGGTTTGTAGACCTGTGAAGAAACATTTTTGAAGATCATAGATATAAAACGTAGTTTGGCTACAAGTTGAAGGTATATCTTCCTATGTATTTTAGGGTGTGTATTCTGAAGAATTGGGAACAAATATGTCTTAGTGATTCGTAAGAATTTGATTTGGAGAAATCTCTTGTGGATATTGGAATGAGGTATATGTGGTTGCAGTATTGATGAGATATTGAAATCAATAGAAACAATAGAATTATCATAAACAACAACAACAACAACAACATGTTATCAATTACAACGATAGAGGTAGTGACAGATTGGTCTATATTTATATTTCGGGGCAGTTGGACAGGGAAAGGAAAAGGGGTTATAGCCTCCCTTCGATTGGAGCTGGTAATTTCAGGAGTTGGAGCATCCTTCCATTTGTTGCTGGATAAATAGGAAGTTGGTTCTTTCAATGAATGTAGTCTTTGATAAATAAGAAAATAATTTTGTGGTTTTCTCCCACATTGGGTTTCCATGTAAACTTCTGGTGTACTATGTTTATGTGATGTCTATGCATTGGATTATGGTTTTTTGAATCCTCATGATATTTATTGGAGGTTTTATATTCTGATTAAAAGTACTAATTTTTCTCATACTAATTCACCCCCCCTCTTAGTATTCCAACAAAGGTTGTATAGGAACCTCTCAACATAGTCCTAGAGACTCTCCTCATCTTGTTGCCGCATCTTAAAAATGTCATTTTGTGATTCTCTAGTTCTACAATAATCTTGTTATTTATTTAAAAAGGTATTTTTCATATCTTCCCAACACCTAATAGAATACTTTGGAAGTTCCATAAACTATATGAAGGAAGAATATTTCAAATTTGCGGGAAATAACTTTATTTTTTTAGCATCATCCACATAATTATAATTTCTACACAAATTATCAAACTCAAATAAAAAGGCATCTAGATATTCAATGATTGTACCTCTGAAATTTGGCAATACCAATGGAGGAATGTTTTTCATACTCAGATGTGAGGGTGCCTTTGCATCTTATTGTCTTGTCCTCAACCAAATATGAAATGTAGTGAGAAAACAAATAGAAACAACTAACTACTAAACTATCCTTCTATCGTTTACCTTTTAACAACTCCCCAACAATAACGCCAACAATTTTGGGTCAAATAATTGTTGTAATAAAAACCCCCTTTACTTTTCAACTAGGTTCGTAAACTTATGATTTTTAAACAGAATATGTGCAGGTAAAAGATGGAATTTAAAGCTACTCTCACTTTCACACTATTATATCTTCCGAGGAAACAAGAAAACCATACTTCAAACTAATTATTCATCCAAATACCATCAAGCAAACTTTACAAACAATTTAACTTGGTCCACAAAATGAATGTTAGGTTTGAGAAGATAATAAATAAATTCATATGTCATGCAAAGATCTCTGATCTAGACATGATCATGTTCTCTGATCTATTCTCATCTTAATTCTCAATCTGTAGATACCAAGAGTTCACACACCAAAATACTTGAGCATTGATAGAGGAAACTAAAGACAAAGGCTAGTAATTGGTTCTTTCATAAACTCTCCTTCTAGCATCTAAGATGTAATGTTTCACTTTAATATATTAAGTGTTCATGATCTGTATGTAAGTTTAGATATGATCATGATAATCCCAATTATTTTCCAAAAACTAATGAAACAAAGTATTATCTATGATCATAAGTTTTTCTCAAGTTGTTCTCTTTTAATTAGTCAGTTGTAAGGATATTGAATCGCTAGTCTTATACTACTGATATTATATTGAATTTATTAGTATAGAGATAAATATTATGAACTATGAATCTAGTAATGGATCCAAAATAAACACACTCAATTTAATGAACATGTGGTGGTATTTCACTCCCTTATATAAATAATGTTCTTACACAGAGGTGTGACTCAACTATCATGCATTGTTTTAGTATTAATTGTGTAGTTGAAATAATCAATGAGAACTTCTAAAAGAAAATTATCAATCCTTCCAGATAAATTCTCACAACAAGGCTCAGGACACTTCCAGACTTGTGTGTGTTTGTACGAGTGATGAAATTGACCGTCCACAAGACTATATGATCATAACAAAACTGTAAAAATTGCATCAGAAAGCTTAACTATAATTTTACAAGATAAAAAAACAGTCAAACACAAATTATTATCTTTGAGAATATGAAAATGTTACTAATGGTTATCTATGGAGATCAAACAACTAAAAAATATTTCACTCGTCAAATGGAAACCCTAACCTATTCATAAGTGAGAAATCCTACAGTCAACTATGCAAATCACACTTTAATTCTGCAGGACCATATATAACAGAATAAACTAATAAGATGGAAGGAAATTATGAATCCCAGGTGGTATTTCATTGTTTCATCTAGGTATCTTGTATTTGTGAAAAAATAATTATTATCCAAAAAAAAATTATGATTCTCTACACAAGTTTCAGTTATCCTTTCGGATTTCACCTTACAACAAATTTCTAGATACACTTGTTCACATTTAGATGTTTTTTCATTTTAATAATATTTGATCGATCCTTGATGAGTTAAATGATTTGTAATAGACCAGAGTTCATTGTATAATATTCACCAAAAGAAACCCAACATTATGAAAAATCACATTAACTCATAAATACAAAATTTATCCATTGAGGAACAAAACAAGATTAATGTATTAACAATGAGACAAACCCTTGGATACAATTTTGGTATTTATATTGCAATCTAATTGAAATAATATAATACAATTTTGGTATCTAATTACAATCTAATGTCTGAAGATTACCAAGAATTCAACCAAATGGAAACTCTCAAACTTGAATGTGATCACACAACCTACTATTTCAATCTTCAAATTGATTCCTATAGTATAGAAAGAAATTAATGTAATGAACTAAATTAAAGAGAAAATAAACTTAGCTCTGTGTCCCTGGAATTGGTGGGCTCTCGCCAATCCTAGTAGAAAGTTGAAATAACTCACAATATTACAAATAGAGACATACCATAAACTAAATCTGTTCTTGTATTAAAACAAATTATTGGAAAACTACAGTGTTTTCATTACATTCGGAAAGAATTGAATCCATTAGTGTCGAACGACAAGTAAAAACTTATCTCGTGATTACAAAATTACAATAAGATTATCCCTCTTCTTTGATTTACATATTTTTGTAAATTATATAGAAAAGTCCCAAGCTAAAAAGATAGAAATGACTTCCCCTTTTCTTGTGGAATGAGGGGGGAAAAATAGTTACATAAACCATAATATCGAACTGATTTCGATTCTTTCCAACCACTCAAAAGTGGGTAAATATTAGAGTTTGATCATTTCTATTTGTATGATGTTGGACACATACGAATAACATCCAAATTTTATGAATCTCAGTTCTACGATCATCTTGGTCTTGGAATGTTTGACCTTTTTATTTATTAGAGCTCCATGTTGATGAGGAACGGTTAGGGCACAAAACAATAGGTCAAAATCCATGATGGAACTTATTTATCCACTACCATGTGATCAATCATAACTTGGGTGTGCACATATTTGTATCTCTAAACTATGGTATCAGAATAGGTGCGGTACAAGAACAACACTAACATTCTTTCATTAGTAAAATTTACTTATATTAATTCATAAAAAACTTAGGAAACATCAAGAAATAAAAAAATATACTTCAAAAATGGTTTTTGAGAAGTTGAGGGATTAAGAGCATGGGGATGGTCATATTTATGGCTAAGTTTTAGGTTTAGATGTAGGATAACAATGTAAAAAAGAGGTGGTTTAATATGGAAATTTGGGATGCCAAAAACAATCATTCACTAAGAAACAATTAGAGAATATGAAGCATGTAAGTCTATGGATAAAACTTGGTTTAAATCTATTAGATGATGAGGCTCCTATCTTTACTTCAAGATTGTGATTTTGGAGCAATATACCACCTAGGAACCAATCATACCTTTGGGACAAACACTAGTATAAGGTTGATTGGGAACCTGTTGCACTTTGGTTCCAAGCATTAAAATGATTGTATAGACTGAACTATTGGTCATCCTATGGACATATTTCCATCTACCAAGACAACTATGTACCCAACAACAATGCTCGCCAGTTTTCTAGGAGAATATTCTGGATAGAGGATGTACCAACTTCAATCCAACAATATTTGATGCACCTACCACTGAGGACTTATAGGGAAAAACTGTTTCACCAAGAAAATAGAGGAGATAAACATGTAAACAAAGTTTACCAAGAAAACTCAAAAATCATTATATACTTCTAGCAACCATTAATTTCTTAAACATTGATTCACACAATTTCCCAAAAACAAAGAGACTAGGTGCATTCAAGAAGAACTGTGACTTAGGGGATGGAAAATAAATGAGGGAGGGATGAGGAGAGGGATAATGTGAAGAATGGGAAAGAATAATATCACAAGAGTGGAGGAAGGATAGATGGAAAATTACATCTCACTCAATATGTTTTTTCACTTTCATGCCAACAAAAAAATTATAATTTGCAAAGCTCACATACCAGAGTCACAACAATAGTGAGTTTCAACAATAGGCCTATAGTGAGATTCATAGAAACAAAAAGATTCATGATATAAGAGAGTTTCAACACTGAGAGTTGCAACAACAACATGAGTCACAAACTTGTTCCAGATTCAAATTTGAAGGCTTTGTCATCCCCTTGGCTATTTCTCTGCATTCATCGATGCAATTCTTTCATCTTTCCAAGATTCTTGCAAAAGAGATATTAGTACTATGGGTGGCTCTTATTGCACCACATTTTTTTTTATTTGGTAACTCAATCAATGTATCTAAATGACGTATGTCATGTGCAAAAATAGTGAATAATTACTATTCAAACCAATGCAAAAATGAAAATGAATTTTAAACCAATTCAAGAAAGAAAATGTAAAAACAAATTTCAAACCAATTCAATAATGAAAATGTAACAATGAATTTCAAACCAATGCAAGAATCAAAATGTGCCTTTGGTAACTCCCCAACAATGGCGCCAAAAATGACACATTTTTTTATTACCTTACTAATTTCTCATAACGACAACTAAAAAGATTGTGTATTTAATTATCAATTCATGGCTCATATGGAACTTGCGAGTTACCATGCATTGTATATGAAATCTACAATCTACTCTCCCATTGGTTTGATATGTAGTCATAGTATCATTGATTACATTTGTGGTCAAAGTATAGACAATTATCAAGCTATGGAAAGGTTCTACAAATTGTGGAAAGTAAATCACACTTGTAGGAATTGAAATATCACACTTGCAATAAATTAAAAACACGGGAAGGAGAGTAAAACACTTTTGCTAGAGTGTAAACACAGACAAGAAAACAAATTTCACACTTGGAAAAAATTAAATATGCTAACTATTGTGATGGAAAGGAAATTCACGCCAGTTGTAGGTATCAGGAATATCAATCAATTGTTTCCCAAAGAAACCCCAACTATGTACATAATAAAACTAATTGTAGAATTGAAACTATAAATTACTCTTGCAAAAATTGAAATTCACACAAAGCCTACTGAAATAAATCACACATGTTGAAAGGAAATTGATCAACTACATTTTAGAAAATAAATTAACTAATTCCTCAAAATCAGAGCCTAATCCTTGCCAAGATGATCCATGTCATTACTCCGAACAATAATTACAATCATTATGCTAAGCTCATAATGAGAAACAACCCTATGTTAATAATCATTTGCATGAATGCATAAATACAATCCCTCCTGAATAATTAACAACATAAATGAATTGAATCACACAACAAATAATTCACAACTCACATAATTAAAGCTCACAAAGGGAAATTAAAGAAAACTACCTAATCTACACAACAATTTGTTCTATTGGAGTGGGCTCTGCCTCTATAGAACATAGCAATAATTACGCCGAAAGGCGTACACCTATTGATAATGAGCACAATTAATGATCTTTTAACCTTATTTAACCTTAAACCCTAATCTGATGGCTATGCATTGAAGATGTTGGCATATTCTTAGTCTTCCTCCAAAATCAATGGATCAGATTTATTGTTCATAACTTTCTTGCATTTATCAAAGCATCCGTTAACATGTTTACTTTTTAACATTTACCTAATCACATTAAAAAATTACTATAAGGATATATAATTGTCACGTTTAAATAATTAAGTAGGATTAAACCATACAACCAAACGCTTCATATTACCACAGACGGATTACAGATTACCACAGAGATTTTATTGCAAGCGTTCTCAGTATACCTTTCGGCGTTGTCAGCCGCGAGTTAGCGGTTGTGCTAGTATTATTATATATCAACACTTACAACTAATTAAATCAATTAAATTAATTAAGATAATCAAAAGAAATTAATCTATCACAAATATAAAAAGAAAATAAATTAAATGAATTAAAAAAATCACACACTATAGAAATTACAAAACTACAATTAAAATAAAAAAATCAATAAATCATTCCATTATCATTCAAACATTTATCTAAGAGTCCTCCACCAATATTGGAGAGAGTTCTTTGTTTTATACATAGATTGAATGGAGACTAGAAATAACAAATATCTAAATAAACCCACTTATGGATTTAATAAATTCATAGTGGTTACAATGATTTCTTAAATAAGAAACAATTTACAACTAATAATTAGCAATTAATGAATAACTCCAAGATATTTTGATAACAATTAGAAAACAATAGATAACTTCCTATTTCTTTTTCCCAAACATTCCAAGATTCTTGGTTAACCACTCAAACTAATATTTTTTCTTGGAATTGCAAAATTATCTCCGTATCTTCAATTTCCTTGAACTAATATTATTATTGCATAAATCCATAAATGGAAAATATGTGAAACTATGGATCATAGTTCCGATGGCTCAAGGTTCCTTGGATGAGTAGCAACAATGAGTGTTGCAACACATAATAGTTCCTTGGTGAGTTGAAACAACTATACTTCGTGCGAGTTGCAACACAGGTGTTGTAGCAATGAGAGTCTCAACAAATCTACTTTAGGTGAGTTGCAACACATGTGGAGTTGCAGCAATGAGATTCATGACAACTTTACTTCAGGTGAGTTGCAGTAATGAGAGAGTTACAAAATATTCCCCCTATGGACAGGTGAAACTTCACTTGGATTTCTATACCCCTATACCAAGACAAAAAGAGTACAAGTGGACACTAGCATCCCTTTAAATGCATATAGAAAAATCAAATCGAGAGGGAGAGAAAGGATATGATGCACCTTTTTCGACATTTTTCATCATTGTTTCCAATCCCAGAGCTTGATCCTCAAACTCCTTGGTGCAAACTGAGATCTGCAATAGACAGTAAAGAGAAAAAAAAGTATCCTACTCTACTTGATTAGATAATATAAGTCTATCTATGAAGATTAAAACAATAGTAGACAAGCACGTGTAAAAAGACATAGACTTGAAGGAAATAGGCCAAGTATATATTGAATGAAAACCAATAAGATGTTGGATTACTGAGAGGGGGGTGAATCAATAATAGAGAAATATAATCCTTTTTAACCATATAATCCAAGTGTTATATCATTGTAGCATTATCATACAATAACTGCAAAGTAAACAAGCAATGAACAAATGAACAATCATACACATACACAGTACACCGGTGTTTTACGTGGAAACCCAAAGCAGGAGAAAACCACAAAATGATTTTTCTTATATGTCTTGAAGAATTACATTCATTGGAAGCACCAACTTCCTTTTCTTTCTAGCTGCAACTGGAAGGAGGCTCCAATCCCCTAGTTTCTCAGGCTACAACCTGAGGGAAGCTCCAACTCCCCAATTCTTTGGCTACAACCAGAAGGAGGCTACAACCGCCTACGTTCTCCAGATACAATCGGAAGGTGGCTACAACCACCTATCCTTACCCAGTACAACTTCCCTGGAGTATAAGTAGAATGATGGAACCACTATCACACTATCCAGAGATATACCACTGTACAATTGTATCAATCTGTACCACCGACCTGCATCCAACCTATATAATTGCCCATGTAATCAATATGTACCTAAAATGAACATGTATGAACAAAAATACAATAGGTATGCAACCTATAGTGTTGTGTCACGTGTATGTATGCACCCTATCTGTTATGAAGCCCGCATATGTACGCGACCAAACTGTTATGCAGCCTGTGTATGCCTTCTGAAAAACTAGGGTTTCCTTTCTCTTGAAAACTTCTAACCCTCTGTAACTTATTTGACATAGATCTATAACCTATCACTATATCCAGATTGTAATTGTACCCTGTACATGCATCCTCATACATAACCTTTACCCAAATCACACACACACACAAACACACACACACACACACACACACACACACACACACACACACACACACACACATATATATATTCATGTTCCATATAGGTGTGTGTAATCATGAACAAGTATAATAACCCTCACATGATCTAGTCATCAAACCCTTTTTGATATTCAGCCTCTCAATACATCAACCATTTCACAAGTACAAGCTCTCAACCATGTACCACAAAAACCCTTAGCCATATGCCAAGAAATACGAGATGCGCCTCAACAATAAGTATCAATGATAAATATACCAACATTTTATTTTTGTAGATTTGACTTATGCAAAATATCCCATGCAACCACTAGTCTCTCTAGGGAGAATCCTCAAATATCCATAACCATTTGTCATGCATACATCAAAATCCAACTATTCATAGAAATAAGACATACCTTTTGAACCAATGGATATATTTGATGTATCTGAGCACTGTAGACCTTCCTAGGAGCTTGACCTCAGAATCTAGAACCTTTGTATCTTCATCTTATCAAGTTTCCATGGCTTTACCAACATGTACCCACCCTAATACATTGCCAACCCATGTACACCTCAGTATGTACACACCCTAATACATTGTCAGCCCGTGTACACCTCAGAAAATAGGGTTTTTTATTATTCGCTGTAATTATGAGAATTTCACCGTCAACCCTTCGTACTACCTCCTACTTTCGCAACTTCAGATGTATCAATGAGTAACTTCAATAATCCTCACACAACAAAAGATATTCAACATGTTCAAGTGTAATTAAATGAGAGAGATTTGCCTCTTATTTATACTCTTATGTAGCATTACATTTTCCTTATTTTAGGGAGTTATCCATTTACTTTATTATTTAAATAATTTCTTTTGCAAACACTTTGACATTTAGGGGTTTCTATATGACTCATTAGGGTCTTCCAACTTCACATGGCCATAACTCTCTAACCGTGAGGAGATATGTGGTGTTCCACATACCACCGTAAATGGCATGACAAGAACTATCCATCTAGGATAGTTTAACTAAAACATTCACTGACCTTCATCTCACTATTCCACAATTAAGAATGGGTTATCTAACCATACTTCTAAGATAACTCAATCTGCAAAGCGTCTTCCCATGAGGGTTGTTGGGCCCTTCATTTTTGGGATAAGGAATCGTTCAAGTTTTGACTGATCATGAATTGCGCAAGGTCTAGAAGAATCTGGACATTAGAGTAAGAAAGAGAAACAAAAATCAGTTGTGAAAGACAAAGAAACACCAGCTAAGAAACAAACGGCTGCATTAGAACAAGAAAGCGTGCAAGACAAGAAGGAAGACACAACCCAACTTATATATAGTGATGAACATAATAGTAAAAAGGTTAATTAGTCGTTGTTATTGTTGTTACCCAGTCGGACTAGTTGTTGATGATTGTTGCAAGTTGATTAAAGCCAAGTCTTGAGTCTGTAATGAATTTGATCTATCAGTTTGAGAATTGGAGCTCTGCGACAGGAGTCTAGAGTCAAGAGTCTGTGAAGTGCACTACTGTGTAATTCTGAGTCTGTAATTAGAGAGATTCTGAAGATAATATGAAGAAGGACCTAAATTTTCAAATAGGATGTGTCTCTCTGTGTTTAATTTTGCATTACAGTATTTCCTTATGGCTTATGAGTTCTATTTGATGGTTCTACATTTAAATGCTTGCTCACAATGTAAGTAGGTTTGATTCTTGCACATGTATGTTTCAGATCTGTTCATATCTCTTGTGCAAGATCAGGAATGAGTCCTGAAGGCTCTATGGATCCTCTTAAGTCTTTTCCCTACCCTTCCCTATCTATCTGTCTCAACAATGCTTCGAGTAAGACTTCTTCTCTTCGGTTGAGATGAAAATGTTAGCGCTCTAGACTACACGGTACATTTTGTTAGTAACCTGAGAAGGACCCTAGTCTGATCAAAATTGTGCCAACAAGGGATTTCACCATCAGTGGACCATTTTGGAGTTCATCCATTTGTACTTCTTATCAGCCATGACAAGAAAATAATGAGTCATCTTTACATCAAACAAACTTGGGTCCATTACCCAAACCTTTGTGCTACTGGAATTTTCTACCAAAATTTCTTCAAGGGTTGCCATCAATGAAAACCAATGTTAATCATCAATGGACATGGTATGATTTAAGAGCTCATGTACCATGCATGAAGTCTAAAACCAAGAGAATCTCATTTCGATTTGAGGCCTTATTCATGACCCCGAGAGCTTAGAAGCTTCCTTTAGAGACCGAGGCCCACAATTTCTCCCCCAACCATGTCTGGGGCCACAAGACCAATCATTCATGCTAAAAACGTCCTAGTAACACTAATATAACCACTCATATATCAAGTATCTCCTAAAGAGCTCATATGTGGTGGTTGAATTCCATGTTCATGGACCTCAAGCCCAATTAACCTCCTTTAGGTTCGATCTCCTACGATTGTTTTTTCTTCCTTGACCATGGTCAAGATTGAAATACCCATCATTGGTATTAAATAAATCATGATGGTGCCTATATCTAACATTAAGGACCAATTATCTCCCCAGTAGGTTGTATGTTATTTTTTTAGGGACCATTCTTGACCCTTGAGCCCTAAAAGATTCCTTGAGTGACTAAGGCTCATTTGTCCTCCTCCCAACATGGTTAAGGTCCTAAAACCCATCCTTGGTTATTAAAAACTCCTAATCATACCCATATCCCCACTTGAATGTCAAATATTCCTTCATGAGGTTCTCCATGAAGGTTTGAGGTGTTGTTCATGGCCTTGAATCCCTAAAATCATCCATTAGGCCCTAATGTATGGGTTTCATCCCTTAAAGATTTATAAATCCTTGATACCTATCCCTATTTATTAAAACCTCCTTATGGAACAAAATTGTAGGTCAATGATCCCCTTAAGAAGTGATATGTGATGGTTTGAGGCTTTGTTCATGGCCCTTGAGAACCTTTAGAATCTTCCTTTAGGGCATAATGATTGGATTTTTCGCATGAAAATGGTCAAGGCCTTAAGACTCATCCATACTACTCAAAACCTCATACATTCCCATATCCCCACTTGGAGGCAAAATATCCTCTCAAGTGTTCATGTTTTGTGGTTTGAGGTGTTAATTATGGCCCTAGAGCCCTAAAATATTCCTTTATGGTCGCATACGGCCTTAATTTACACCCCTAACCATATTCATTATCATGAGACTCATCCTTATTGCCAAAAACATTCTAAATGACACCCATATACTCACTCACAACACAATGATCCCCTATAGAGGTCATGGGTGGTGGTTCGAGCTCCTATACATGACTCTCTAGCCTATAAAGATACTAGTATATGTTTTTCTTTGTAGGTCTATTCTAGTAATCAAAAGACCATGATGGTGATTTATCAACTCAAGGATAGCCCCCTACATTGTTAGAGGACCCTAGAGAAACAATTGGGTTATCTCACTTACACAGTTCTTTAGGAGTAGTTTGAGGAACACTTCAATAAGAAGTACCTCTAAGGAGTACTTTGAGTGAAAGTTGAATGAGTTTCATTCTCTTACGAAAGTTACTCAATCAATGTTGAAATATGAAGCATGGTTAATGGAGTTTCTTAGAAATTCCCAACATCTTAATACTAATAATTTGAAAGTGAATAAGTTTATTTATGGGTTGAATGTGATGATTAAAGAAAAGTTTCACTTCTTGATGCCTTAGACTTTGCATAAGGTAATGTAAAAAGTAGTTATCATAGAGGATGAACTATGGGGTAGTATGGAGGACTATCGTATTAGGAGACCAACTACACCTTCAATGAATTTTTTTTTGGGGAAGCCCTCATGGAGTGGATTTTTTTTTGGGGGGGGCAAGGGGAGGGTGTTGTGGTGAATTCCCCCTGTGGATAGGTGAAACCACCCTTTGTATCAAGACCCATTCTTTTATCCAAATATAGAAGAAAACAAATGGACACTAACTTCCCTTTAGAACTACTTCAACAATCAGAGTAAGAGGAAAGATATGAAAGACATTCCTTTTTTACGATGGTTTTCCTCGCTACTCCATCATTTGACCTTGTTGACCAAGCTCCTAGGCACAAGATAGGACCTGGAATGAACAAAGAAGAATCACCTTTCTACTACTCTATATTTTTAGGTGACAATAAATCTATCTATGATGAATTTAGAACAATATACATACATGTGATCAATAACACGAAATATGAAGGGAATAGGAAAAGTTTATCTACTAAAGGAAAGCAATGGTGAAGCACTTACAATAATTATTGTGATGTTGCTGCAGTTCCTCCTCCAATATCTCCTATCCAACCCATTGATTTTCACACTATGATAAGTATGATGCTCTTTATTTCTTTGGCCCTTTCAAATTGGAATGCACTCATTATATAGGAAATGGGAGGCTTAACCATCATGAGGCATTTTAGGAAATGGTTGACTATTTTGCTCCACAAGTTGTGATTGAGTTTAATTAATATGGAGACACAAGATATGACTCGAATATTTAACCTTATCCTCTCATAATTGACCCTTAGAATAAGGTGTATTAGTTGCAACTTCCTCTAACCACTTCAATGCTCCCCTAACACTTAGCACAAAGAATTGAAAACACTCCATATACATGGTTAGGGAAGCATTGAAAATAGTTTAACTCTCCCTATAAATGGGCATGGAAGAGTTGACCTTCAAAAATGGTCAAAATTTCAAGGTAAAAGGCATTGCTTCCACTTTCTTATGATGGGTTTTCTCCTCCATAATGACTTAGGGATTATGAAAAATGTTCTTACATGGTGTCCAAGTTGTGACACTTAGTAAGGTGCATATGACACTTATGAAACTTAAGTGCAATAGTTGGTGGTGCGACATTTAGGTGTGTAATAGGGGGTAGTTCTATACATCCTTTTTAAAGGCATCAAGAAGTCTATAAGGGCAATAATTTGGGTATCCAGAGAAATCTACCTTGTATATAAGGGTCACTTCCTAGGTATAGAACTTAGTAGAGAAATGTGCGTTATTAGACTTCTTATCAAAGTTTTTCATGAATCCCACCTTCATAGATAATGATTCCTATACCATATCCAAAGGGAGTATGAGAGAGACTACCCTAATGACTAGTAAAAGGATTTTCCTAATCAAAGTCATACTACTATTGGAGATATGGGAAGAGCACATAGGATTCATGCATTGTTTCGTAATGGAAAATCCATGCACAAGTATTACATGCTTGAAATAGTGGGAAAATTAAATGATGTTAGTCTTTAAGTTTTCATAAATCTTGGTCCTACTAAAATATTTATTTCTCCTAATGCATTCTTTAGATGTGTCTTAGTGATAGTAGATCAAAGTGATTTTGATATGGTTGAAATAGTTTCTAGGATGAAGAAAGGGGTTTTCTCCTTAACTAAGGATGCAACATGTATCTTAGAATGTGTATTACAAAGAATGACATTTATTTGGCTACCTGTGGGAACCATGATTTGATTGTAGGAATGGATTGGTCAGAATCCCATTAGGATAATTTGGATTAATAAAGAAGAATATTTCGTTTTTTGGATGATATGGGGTAATTGTTGATGCCTCAAGGGATAAAAGGACCTATTTCCTTGATATTTATTTCATAATTGATATTAAAAAAGAGTCTCGAGAAGGGTTGTTATATGTATGTAATGATGGTTTTGAATGAAGGTAACCACACATCCTTGGATCAATATAATATTATGTTATCTAAGTTATTAGATTATTTTCCAAGTGAGTTACCTAGAATTATTCCTAAGTGGGAGGTTGATTTATTTTATTAGCTTAAGCTTGGTATTGAAATCATTTCCAAATCATCCTATCACATGATCACACTTGAATTGCATAAGTTGCAAGTGCAACTTTGAGATATTTTTGTCTTGGGGATGATTATAGACCCAACATTTCACTATTGGGGATGATATTATGAAGAAGGATGGATCATTGAGATTGTGTATTGATTAGAGTATGTTGAACAAGGACATAGTCATAAATGAATATCCTTGGCCTTATGTTTTTGACTTATTTAACTAGATGAAATAGACCATAGTGTTTTCCAAAATCGATTTGTGATCTAGTTATCATCAATTGAGGGTTAAGAATGAGGATATTTCGAAGACCATTTTTAGGATTCACTTTGGGCATTATGAGTTTGTTGTTGTTGTTGTTCTCATGAGTTTGATGAATAAGGAATACCAGAAATATTTGTAGAAGTTTGTCCATGTATTCCTTGATGATATTTTTCTTTATTCTAAGACCCTAAAGGAGCATGAAGAGCATATGAGGTTAGTTTTGAAGAAGCATAATATATATTCTAAGTTTTCCAAATGTTATTTATTTTATTATGAGATTGATTATTTGGACAATATTATCTCTAATAATAGCAATGAAGTGAACCCTATGAATATTGAGGCCATATTAGAATGGCCAACACTTAAGAATATGCTTGAGGTGTGTATGGTTTTGGCATGATATTATATAAGGTTTGTGGAGGTTTTATCCAAGATTGGTAGTCCTATTACTTCTTTGGAAAATAATGTATGGAAGTGTAAATGGATACAAAAGTGTGAGTAATATTTTTCTAAGCTATAGAAGTTATTGACTGGAACTCCAATAATGAAGGTACCTAATAATAAGCTAGATTTTTTGGTTTGTACAAATGCAAGGAATGAGTAGCATTATTTCCTAGGATGGGTGAGTGATTTATTATTCTTTGATGAAGATGAGGCTAGATAAGTATGACTATGCAACACATGATTCATAGTTAGTAATAGTTGTTCATGCTCAAAGAATTTGGATACATTACCTTGTGTGCCATAGTTTAAAAGTTAAAATAGATTACTAGAGCTTGCAATATATCTATACTCAGAGTGCATTGAATGGGAAGAAACAATCATGGTTGAAGCTTCATAATGAATATGCATTTATGTTACCTATTTCAAAGGGATAACAAATAGAGTGGTTGATGCACTTAACTACAAGAATCACATTTACTCAATCACACCCTTAAAGATAGATTTAAGGGAGCATATTCTATATTTGCAGTTAACGGATAGTTGGTGTGGGGAATTTGACTCACATTCACATAACATATATCATCCATAGTTTTCAAAGAAAGGTGATTGACCATCATGTTAGAAAAATGTGATCGTGTTCATCCCAAAACTTCACATTTGTGTTTATTTTCAACTCAAGACATTTTCAACTCAAAGAAAGTTCCTTAACCAACAACAAGGTGTTCATCCCTATGTAAGGTCATTGTCATCATCATCGTCATTGTCATCCTCATCCTCATCATCATCACTATCATCATCATCATCATCATCATTGTCATTTTCATCATCATGATCGTCATTTTCATAATTTCCATCATCATCATGGTCAATATTGTCATCGTCATTTCCATCATCATCATTGTCATTGTGATCGTCATCATCATTGTCATTGTCATTGGCATTATCATTTTATTCCATTTTCGTTATCATCATCATTATCGTCATCATTAGCGTGATCATAGTCATTATCAGTGTACTCATGATCATCATTAATTTCATTATCATTGTCATTGTCATGATCATCGCCATTTTCATCATCATCATCGTCACTGTCATCATCATCGCCATTTTCATCATCATCATCGTCACTGTCATCATCATCGGCATTTTCAAATCGTCGTAAACCCGTTACCTCTAGGGAGTAAACACATGTTCTTAATCGTTATGCCCACTATATAATATATATTAATTATATCATATTTTAATTATTATAATATATTTATTATATTATTATATAATATGTATTAAATATATAATATACAAATTGTATATAATTATAATATATCTATTCTATACAATTATAATATATATTATATATTATAATTATATATATAATTTATACATAATATATAAATAATATTATAATTTAATATATATATACTATATATATATAATATATATATTAATTCAAGTAACAAATAAAACTAAAACTTGGACAATACACTATTCACAAACATGTGCGCCCGCGTGGAGACCAAAAGAGCCCACATATGTGGAGACCAGAAGATCCCGACCAAAAGATACGAGAGAGACGAGGAGGCACGCTCTACCCACAACAAATTCAGCCCAACCGCAAACAGAGGAGGACCTATCCAAAACAAAGAGCATGACCGCCAATAGAGGAGGCCCTACCCACAACGCGCAAGGCCGAGACAAGGAGGCCCTATCTTCCCACATCACAACAAGAAGCCTAGGATACCTAAACACCCTTATAAGAGAAAAATACTCACAGAGGATCACCAACAATGGGGGGAAAATTGGTATGTTTCTTCGAGAAGTCTAAATGGTTACCCTCCTTCTTTAATTTCACATGGAAGAAATTCATTGAAGTTTTTCCCTAACACCTTTATCATTTGAGGTAGACTCCATGCACTTTGATACAATTTGAGTTTTCTTAATGTTTTGGGTGTTAGAGATCTATTGGTACTCCACCATTCTCAATTTCCTCGAAGAGATAACATTCATAGCTGCCTCCAACATTGGAACATTCAAATAACATGTAATAAATGTATTATGAAGGATAATGAAAAGACTGATGTCTAAATCCATTATTATGCACAATATACTAGAAACATTCTGCATTATATCATGTTTGAGGTATGCATCGATGACAATATTCTATGACACAACATCTAGCTTTGTACTCACCACTTGTATATCTCTTGATATAGCTTCATTCTTTCCCTGAAGTTTCCTTCATTGATAAGGTATTTGAGTTTGTTTGCGACCATCACATTAGATTTATATACTATTTGAAGCCAAATTTTAAATTGTAATAAAATCAGATGAAGTTGAGATAATCAATACAAATAATATGGTTCTTTATGAAAGTTATGATCAGTTCTGCAAATATAGTGGTAAAGTGAATCATGCTTAGTAAACTAATCCCAAAGAAAATTGGCAAAGGGATCACTGTATAACTTCTCAAAAAGGAGAAAACAAATGAATTCTCAAGATGTATGTTTTTTAGTTGGAGTGAAAAGAGTTATGGTAGGTTTATAAATAAGGCTAGACCAAGGCCAAAGAATTTACTCGTGACAACATAACCACTCCATAAAATATAAGGAAATATGACCTAAAGCAAGTTGAGCGTTGAGAAACCAAGATGTCACATATATAAGTTTGACCCTTACTTTTAAATATATGACAATATAAATATTAAATCAAGGCATACATTTGTAATATGTTCGAAAGTAGAAAAGGCCATACTACCCTGAGCAAGTTTAATTCTCCTTTCAGTGAAAAATTCAGGAATAGTTAAAATCTTAAAATCTGTCAAGCACACGTGCTAAAATACTGCAAGGCAGTTTGAGTCAGAGTTTCAAATAGATATATATTATCTAACTGCTTGTGGTACAATTACTATTATACCACTTCTACATATCCAAAACTTACTAACCTAGAATCTTAAGATAACAACTAAGTCTATAAATGACTTACTACAATGGTCAATACATTATTGAGGTGATAGAACTCCATCCCTATCTCGTCTTAAAACCATATTTCTCTCGCTCATAAAATAGGTCTGTTTTTTCACTTCCAAGGTTGACAACTTTGGGACATCCATCCCTATATTTCACCTATTGTGTGCACTCCTTGCAGTGATATGCATCTGAAATGCCTAAACCACCACAAATCACACACCTTCCCTTGTGGGATCCATAGTTGCATTCATCACAGACTCAAACCAGAGTACATGGCCTCACATAGGAATCACAAATCACACATTTACCATCGTATTTTTCACAAAGATGACCAATGGAAATCCCTGGTTTCTTACAACACATGATGAGATCAAGATGGTGCTTGGCCATGGTTAAATGATATATTTCTTGTGCTAAAAATGCAAAAGAAAATGTATGTATAAGATATCATCCTACAGTGAATACAACTTCATAAAGCATAAGAGATTTTGGATACGAAGTAAGAGAATGTGAAAACATTTTAGAATACATAGTTAAATGGACAAAGTATACACTCAATCCTACAATAGAAAAAAATGAAATATCCATAAAATCATGAAAAGAAATATATATGATTTGATTTGCACAACAGATAGAATAACTCCCTCTATCAAACAAGGAAAAAAAATTAGAGTTTAATTATTTGTAACTTTTGATATGGGAACCATGATAAGATGTGTTGTTGGGGGAGTGTCCCCAGAACTTCGACATTTTTCCTATACCCAGGGTGGGTACAAAAACATCCCCGACAGCTGGGAAATCCCCTATCTTGCTGGGGAATATCCCTGAGCAGAAGACCCCAAAATCAGTGTTAGTTTTTTATCCAAGTTGTTCTTTTAGGAATAGGGTACATGAGTATGGAAAGGGATTCATCGTAGCATGGGTGTGCCACATGAGATAGATTTCCTTACACCCCTATGAGAGATGCCTTGAGAATTTTACACTTATGACACTTGTGATCTTCTATTTGGTCAGTGTAAGGTTATGACATATTCTATGACATTTATGACACATTCCTCTTACATATTTGGTCCAGGAGGATAAAAAATGCTCACAGGGGTCCATAAGGGATCAGAAATGCTCTTGAAAATTTGATCGTTGCAAATTCTCTTGAAAATTCCATCAATTCTTAGATCTCATCGTAATCATTCCAATGGTGCAAACGACGCCTCAAACATAGTTTGTATGAAAAATTTATGGCAGGTTAAATTTCAGGTCAAACTTGGTCAAAAGTCAAAGTCAAAGGACACGTGGCATCCTATGGAGGTGACATGTGTCAGCGTGCAAAAAGAAAATGTGGCATGTGCACAATATGACAAGTGGGAGCTGACTATGCAGGATGATGTGGCATGTGTTTATGATGTGGAAGATTCTATGGTTGACATGTGGCACATGACTAGGCATTGATGATGTGACAATACCCAATGGGTGAGTGCCACGTGGACCAATCAAAGGGTGCCACATGGCACCCCCAATGTGGCCCTAGGTTCACATGCCAACCTTCTCCAAGATTGACATGGGTTTTGTTTCAATATGGTTTTCATATTAATAACCAAAAATTAATATGGTTTTGTTTCAAGATTCACGTGGGTGTGAGATGGTTATAACCAAAAATTAAATATTATCCAACAAATATGCCAAATTTAGTATAGGGTTAAAAACCATATAACAAATCAGTTTAACTCTTCACGTGAATTTAGGGAGTTGGGTGGGATTCGACCCCCAAACTCCCCTATATTAAGGAGTGCCTTCACCACTATACCACACATTAATATGTGCTAAAAAACTCAACACTTTTTATTTTATACTTTTTTTTTATTATGCTAGTTTGTAGTCTTTTGGGAGATATAAGGTGTTTATAGTCATCAGATTCATTTTTTCAAAGCGGTCCTAATGGTGATGATATTATTTCTCATTTGTAAAACAAAATTCTACAAAATGAAATTTTGTGAGTTTTAATTGAGCTTATAAGCATTTGTAACACACATTTTCTATGTAGATTTAGTCTTGTAAAGTGTGCCAAGAGTACAAAGGGTACAAGGCTACATCGTAAATCATGTCGAGGGTCACCTTGACAAAATTCCAGGTGTTTTATATCAATTCTACATGAAATTCCACAAGGAATTCAATGTTGTACTATGTTTCTTCATTTGAGAAAACTTGTAAAAAGGTCATTGTATTATTTTGCGTGCTAAGGGGATTTTGAGGCACTGTAAGAAAAATATAGATGACTTTATACTCATTTTTATCGTTTTTTCGAGAGGAATGCAAGGGTGGTGTCCTTTTTCTTCATTAGAGAAATATATTTGAAAGGGTGTCTTCAACTCTTGTATTGTAAATTACTTTTTATTGTACTTTAAGCATTTGAACTTATTATTACTTTCATGTAATTCCACATTTTATTATGAAAGTTATGATCATCAATTAAAGTGTTTGGTTAAGTAAGATAAATCATTTCCATGCATAAGCATTGTCAATAAAAGAATCTTGGAATAAGAAAGTGGTGTCATAGTTAATACTATTTGAGGATCAAGTGATATTAGAGACACTTGGTTCAGATCCAGTGGTGTATGATTTCTAATCTATTTTCATATAAAGTGGTATCAGAGAAGGTTTGTCAAGTGAATGCTTACAAGGGATAAACACAAGCGTGGTGAAGGAAAACTTGAGAGTTATAATCTAGAGATTGGTTCAAGGAGCTTCACTCGAAGAGAAGATGTGGCTTCACCAAGGAAAATAAATCGTTTTGAATCTGAAGATGATTTCTTCAATGCCTTTAATCAGATGAAGGAAATGGCAGAAGAGCTTTACATTGAGAGAGTATTTTGAAAAGGAGAAAGTTATGGACAAGTTAATAAAGAAGATGATCTTCCTCCTTCTCCACCTCCTTCAAGACCTCCTTCTTCACCTCCTTCCACAACTCCATCTCCTTCCACTTCTCCGCCCTCATCTCCTCATAAGAATATTTATTCAAACAAGCCATTGTTAAAGTTTGATGTCAAGTTTAACTTGCCTATGTATAATGGCGAGCCTAATGCAAAGAAGATAGAAAATTGGATTTGACAAATGGAAGTTTACTGTCGTGTTCAATTGATTGATGAAGACGAGATAACAATTCAATTGGCCTCTCTTCACCTTGAAGGCATGATGTTGATTTGGTGGGAAGTTAAACTTCGTGAAGGTATCCAAAAGAGTGGTAAGATTCTCTCTTCTTAGTGAGAATTCAAAGTTGCATTAAGGAAACAATTTAATCCTTTTGCATATTGACAAAAAAAAATTATGGAATGGAAATATTTGAGGAAAGGGAAAGGACAGAATGTGTAGGATTTTACTGAGGAGTTTAGGAAGAAATCATTGGCTTTAAATATTTCATTACATTCTACAAAAACCCTTCTGAAATACATTGGTGCTTTGCATAGTTACATTTGTAATACTCTTCTTTTGTTAAATCCCATTGATTTTGATGAAGTATGTGTTCAAGCTGTACATCTTAAATCCAGGGGGAAGGATGCTAAAGATGGTTCCTCCAAGGCATTTTCTTAGCAAAATGGAAGTAAGAACAAGGGAAAAAAGAAACATGTAGTTATAGTAAAGAAGGAAGAAGTAAATCTCACATGTACTCATTGCAAGAAAAGAAGACATGATGAAAATCATTGTTGGAAGTTGCATCCCGCATTAAGGCCTAAGAAGTATGCAGGAAAAGGAAATCAAAAGGTTGTTGTCACAGTCCAACAAGATTTGGGATTTGAATTAGGTGACGAGAACCAAATCACAGTTGTAGGTGTTGTGAATGCAAGAAAGAATGTGTCTATGATGTCTACAAAAGCAAGTGAAGGATATGATAATGAAATAGTTAAGTTATCTCCTAGTCATGAAGTGTTTCAAAATTCTCCAAAGTTTCCACATGAAGTTCCATTACATCCAGGCGACATGGATTTTTTCAGGGAGCGCAGTAATGTTTTTAATTCATTGTCAGTAGTAACTCTATGTTCACTACTACTATTGATATGTTGTGCATGGCCAGTAGTGGAAAATGTGAATGCAAATATATCTGGAAGTTCGAGAATGATTTATTATGTTAGCATCATTATTTCAGACTTCATCCTTGTTATTCAACGGATTGTAATGAGCCAAGTGGTCCAGACATAGGGAAGAGACATAGGTAAAGTGGGGAGTCATCTTCTTCATTTAATGTAAAACTTTTGGAGGTAGAAAACCCTCCCAATGTGGAGGAATGGTCCAGGAGGATCTGGAACCCTCACAGAGGTCCATAAGGGATCATAAATGCTCAAAATTTGATCCTCACAAATGATCTTGAAAATTCCATCAATGTGTAGATCTCGTCGTAATCTTTCCAACGAAACAAATGACGCCTCAAACAGAGTTTGTATGAGAAAGTTATGGCTGGTCAAAGTTTGGGTCAAACTTGGTCAAAAATCAAAGTCAAAGGACATGTGGTAGCGTCTGGAAGTGACACGTGGTAGCTTGCAGAAAGAACATGGGTCATGCACATAAGATGACAACTGGGAGCTGACTATTTAGGATGATGTGGCAAGGGTTGATGATGTGGTGGATATTATGGTTGACATGTGGCACATGACTGGGCATTGATGATGTGGAAATGGCCAATGAGTGTTTGCCACATGGACCAATGAAAGGATGCCATGTGGAACCCCCAATGTGTCCCTAGGTTCACATTCCAACCTCCTCCAAGATTCATGTGGGTTTTGTTGCAATATGGTTTTAAATTAAATATTATCCAACATATATGCCGAATTTAGTATATGGTTAAAAACCATATAACAAATCAATTTAACTCTCAACATGAATTTAGGGAGTTGAGCAGGATTCGACCCCCCAACCTCCCCTATATAAAGGAGTGCCTTCACAATTGTACCACACATTCATATGTGCTAAAACACTCAACACTTTTTATTTTATACTTGTTTTTTAATATGCCAGTTTGTAGTCTTTTGGGAGATATAAGGTGTTTATAGTCACCAGATTCATTTTTTTGAAGCGGTCCTGATGGTGATGATATTATTTCTCATTTGTAAGCCATAATTCTAGAAAATGAGAGTTTATACATTTTAATTGAGCTTATAACCATTTGTAACACACATTTTCTATGTAGATTTAGTCTCATAAAGCGTGCCAAGAGTATGAAGGGTACAAGGCTACACCGCAAAGCATGCCAAGAGTATGAAGGGTACAAGGCTACACTGTAAATCATGCCAAGAGTACAAAGGGTACAAGGCTACACCATAAATCAAGTCGAGGGTCACCTTGACAGAATTTCAAGTGTTTTATATCAATTCTACACGAAATTCCATAAGGAATTCAATGGTGCACTATGTTTCTGCATTTGAGCAAACTTGTAAAAAGGCCATTGTATTATTTTGTGTGCTAAGGGGATTATGGGGCATTGTAATAAAAATATAGCCAAATTTATAATCATTCTTATCATTTTTTCGAGAGGAATGCAAGGGTGATGTCCTTTTTTGCATTAGAGAAGCATATTTGAAAGGGCGTCTTCAACTCTTGTATTGTAAATTCCTTTTTATTGTAGTTTAAGCATTTGAGCTTATTATTACTTTCATCTAATTATGCATTTGCTTATGTAAGATGGATTATGAAAGTTATGATCATCAATTAAAGTGTGTGGTTAAGTAATATAAATAATTTCCATGCTATAAGCACTATCAATAAAAGAATATCGGAATAAGAAAGTGGTGGCATACTTAATACTATTTGAGGATCAAGTGATATTAGAGACACTCGGTTAAGATCCAGTGGTGTATGATTTCTAATCCATTTTCGTATCAACATTATATGCATTTATGACGGGAGTTACATATTCTAAGTAGGGTGCATCCCTTGAGGAAAGATTCCTTGTTACACGTGGCAGGTGATTTCTTTCATGAAGGATACTACTAGACATTACTTTTGTAATTGTTTCTCCCTCTCTTATCAATTCAACTTAGTAAGGAAGATCACAGTATTTCAACTTGTAGTGAGATTGAGTAGATTGATTATACCAAGAGAGTTCCCAAGGCCTCTAAAGCTCCATTGTAGTCCCTTGATGAAAGTATTGTAAATTTCTATTGTGTGAATGAGAAGATAATGATTGTTGTTCCAAACTTATGTTCGTCGTCCACTATATTCATGCTACTGATTTATTAGATCTAGTCTCTCTATGTTTGCAGGGCCAATATCATATTCTGATATGCAATGTCTACACTCTTGAATTTTCCATTCAACAATTGTTTTTATGCAAATCTGAAATTTTGATTGGTGTTTCCAGTCTTTTTATTTTAGTTGTAGGTTAATTCTGTGAGTGCATATATATGTATCATGTGGATGTAAAATTACAACAATAAAAAACATCCCCTCAAATTAAAACTGGAAAAACAAAATGTTTTGGGAACATCCCCTATCCTACCAAGGGATGTCCCCAAGCAAAATTCCTCAAAATCAAGAACGTCCCACCCCTCCAAAAAAAAGTGGAAAATGACCTTTTTGGGAAGTAAAAAAAGGTGGACACTAATAGAAAACTCGGGGGAATATTTACTTGGCCCATGGGGTGTCTTTGAAGTTTCCTGGGCCTATTATATCTACCAAAAAAAAAAACAAGTATTTGTTTATTATCCACTTTTTTCCATGTTTCAAAGGTGTTACGATGTTTAAAAATAATCTACTATGTTATTGATAATGTTACTTGGGGGCATATTTCTCCTTTTATTAACATAGAAAATTACTAATGCATGCTCACATTAATGATTTTTGTTATGCATGCTCACATTAATGATTGTTGTTATGCATTCTCACATTCATATCTATCTCCTTCATGGAATTATTTTTAACTTCACCTGTATTCAATGTTTAGTAAATCCCACTCAGAAGTGTCACTCATCAAGTATTGTACCTCCTCTTTTATGAAAACATTGGGAAAAATTGTTATAAAATGGCTCTTATGCATTGTTATCCCCTGACATGTAGGGATAACTAGAGTATTTTTCCACTTGTGATTTTCATCACAATCAACAGTTCTACAAATGAGATCTATGGTTTTCCATGGACATTTGGCCAGATATGCTCCCTACATTTGCTCAATTGACTCTCATTGGTGTTATTTTGATGGATATTGTACCATGCATTTCTATATCTTATGTTTTTTTCACATTTGATTATATCATTCTCTATATTAGTCATGAACGTGATGATCATTGATGTAATTTGAGAATGTCTCATAATACTCTAAACTTGTGTCTCCTTCTAGTTTGTACTTGCGTGGGTTTATATTTTTCCAATAGATAATCATGTCGCCTTATAAATACAATGTACTACTAGGAAACTTAATAGGTGTTCCAAGTCACTTACCTACCACTTAACCATTTTCATGCCCTTTGATCTTCCCACTTATGATTGGTTTATCATATGTCATACATCAAGGTTCATGCTTAATAGTCCCATGAGAAAAGTATCATCTTTAAAAGAGATATAAGCTGGAGGATGATGCAACCAAAAATTAAAATCCAAATAACAAGCTTGAGCCATGCCACCTCACTATGAGGCCAATGCCCTAAGTCCCATGCTTAACAATGCATATCTAAAGAAAAAGGGAGTAATAAATAAAGAAAAAGGCAAGAAACAAAGTGGTAAGAAACATTGTTGAGGAAATGGTAACTCAATGCTAAAGTGCTCCCTCATCTTTAAAGGCACTCATGTGGATGAATATATTAAAAAAACTTATTTTGGTTATGTGAATCAATTCATGAATTTTCTCTCCCTTAACATCACATCTACTTCATCACCCACACCTAACTTAGTGTTCTAGAAAATGCATCTTGTCTTGGAGGTTTCACATGTAATAAATGTTAAGGTTTTCCTTGACTTAGTCAATTTAGGAAGGGGGTATAAGTTAAATGAGTCATTAATCCATTTGAAATATGAAACTTATGATCAATCATCTAATGGTACATATCTATATGTAATAGACACTTATTTGAGTAAAATGATTTTGCATTGGGATTCATGAAAATTGCATTGGGATTTGTGACATGCCTCAAGATCCATGTACTTGCATTGGCATTCGTATTTACTTTTGGGATCTATGACACATGCCTTGGGATATGTGATTTCCTTGGGTGTTGTGAGCCTTACCTAGGGCATTGTGTATTGCATTGGGCATTATGACAACCTATCTTGGGAGTTGTGACTACATAGGGGTCTGTGATAGGGCCTTTTATCCTTGAGATGAGTCGTTTTCACACTTCATGGAGGACAAGCTAGTACACATCATCGAGCCTTTTATGGAGCCTCATACTCTAGGGATCCCACACATTCCACACACGCGGCTTCCTTCACCATTTTGAAGAGGATGCCTTGATGGTTGAGTTAGTTACTTTGATTTTTGAGGTTGTTGGCTTGGTTTGAGGAGGTTTTGAGGACCTTTTGACTCCTTCCTCTCACACTTGTGGACATGAATGTATATGTGGCATAACCACCTCTTATTATATTGTATTGTTGATCATATCTCCATAGTTAGTTGAGGAAATAATGGTTCTTTATATTTTTCTAAGCTAGATCTAGTTGGATATTATTTTTCTATTGATAAGGTTGTTAGATCTCTTGTCTATATAAAAGAAACACCTCTCATTGTTAATTTGGATAGAAGCTTGTGGACAAAACCTTTTTTCTACTTTTTTTTTGATGCTATGGATGGTTAATTAGAGTGATTTCTTGGAGATTTTGTCTATGTGGATTCTTTGCAAATGGATGGATTTTCAATGGACCAATGGTCTTGCATGTCGATTTGATGAGTAAGTGGTGTCTCTTTCAATCCTTGTGGTAACTTATTTTTAAATGCATCAAGTTGGTGTTGCTTATCTAGTGTTGGTGGTGCACCCTCCTCTCCTTTCTTGATAGGTCCCTTCTAAAAACTATTAGAGTATTTCTAGTGGAGGATCTTCCCCTTGATCATCTTGAAATTTGCTAGTCCACTAGGATGAGTTGATAGGGTTCAAAGTGGTCAACCCTAACCACCATTCTAGTTTCACCTACAACTTCTCAAGAGTGGCATTAGTTGACCCCGTATGTGTAATCAATAAACTAGGCAATAGCCTATTCATGGTATAATCAAAGTAAATTCAAAATTCAAAATTTTTCTTTTTTTTTGTTTTAAGTAGATCTTAAATTATGTAGCTTGCATTTCAATTTTCAGGCCTAGAACCCTACACATATTGGTGGATTTTTCATTGTTTTATGTTGGAAATCACTCTTTTGTAAAATCTATCTTGCTACCCCTAAATTTATGCATTAAATAGGGTAAATTGATATGATTTTAGTGATTGTTATGTACCTTTAATTTTCAAGTTAGCTAGTTGCATTTATTTTTCGGTTTACTCCTCCTTTTAGCCTAAGAAGAACACAATTTCATATATGTTTTAAGGGTTGAAACTTACTACTGTAATTTACTTGTTTGTCACGATTTCATGCATCTATAGAAAATTTTTATAGTAGTAAAGTTGGAATGTTTTGGGAATAAATACACTTAATAATCATCTCTTAAACCCCCCAAAATTCCCCTAAACATGCTCATAACTCAAATATGGAATTTATCTTAATTAATCAACTTGATCCTTAACTCTCTCATCTTTCTAAGTTGGTTATAACTAGGTAGTAACATAGGTGACCTTAGACTTGACTTGTTTTGCATTACGAACCCTAATTTCCTCCCTTGTGTTGGGTTTTCCCCACAATAAAAAGATGGAAGTAGTTGTCTAGGTGATAGTGGCAACACTTCCATGCTACACTCAACCTTAGTACCTTGTGAGGGATTTGCACGTGGGGTGCAAGTTTGTGTGATAACAAGAATTGGTGTAGTATCATTGGTGAAGTGTGCTATTGTAGATAGTCTGATGAGATTATTTGGACCAAGAGCAACATCAATATTTCCCTGGATTTGGACTAAGTTAGTACCATTTATACCTTCTCTAAAGAGTTTCTGTTCAACATACTTTTTTTTCTAGTTATATGATATTCACTACAAACTATTTCCTACTAAGATTTACTTCTCTTATTCAAAGTCTATGTGAAGTTCTGGTTGCAATCTCTAAAATTTTGTTGTTGTTCCTATTGATCATTTTTTTATGTTAGTTCTCTTATAATTGTTGAAGATTTTCTTGTAGTTATTGTCTTGTTAATTTCAGATTTTGGGTTGCTTTAGTTTTCATATTTTCATATCTAATTCCAGATTTTCTCAGATTTCAATTATGATAACAAAATTATGGGTTCACTCATAACAGTGGTATAAGATCCCTAATTCATACAAGGGGTTTCACCTTGTTGGAAACCCTTGTAACCCCTATTGGTATCCGTTCGAGTAGTATGTCATTAGACAACACCTATATACCAAATTCAGTTCCATGTACCTTTGGGTATATTGGAAGTCTTATAGGTGTCCTGAAATCGGCCTTAGATCGAGGAGATTGGAAATGTCCCATTTCTCGACATGAGGTTAACAAGGAAGAAATATGGGTCTTTAATCCACCAAGTGTTTAGAAAATAAACTTACACTAAACAATATATCCATGTATACTCCCATCATCACCTATCTCAAAAGCTAGGTGCCTTAACCACTTTGGCCATTAGATCCCTTACAATATTTTTAATGAATCACCTTAATCAAGAAAGATAGCACCTCCTTCCAATTTTAAAGAAGAATGGGTATAAGGTAGTGAAAGTAAGGGAAATTATTCAAAATACTGGAATGAGAACTCTAAATGTATATGATCAAGTAACCTCAAATTTGGTCCTTCCTTTTATCTAAGGTGTTAATGATAGAATTGATAGAATTGTTGAAACAAAGAAAACTATCACTAACTCAAAACTCCTAACACCATTGGGGGAATGATATTGAAATCGATAAATGACACTATTGATCCATATCAATACATAGGTGTCTATGAGATCCCCTAATCCTATAGGAAATTACATATTGGGGAGATTGATAGATCATTTCAATGAACGATCAAGGAGCATGAAGCCGATATTAATCTTGATCTTTTCCACACATTTTCTCTCATTGAGAACTTCCATGATACTAAACGTCATTTATATCTTGAGAATAGTAGTGTTCTTGCAAAAGAGGATAAATACTCTAAATTGAAGTTTAGAGAAGCTATTGAAGTTTTTTTTGGTATTCTTTATGATATAATCATATATAGAAGAGCATTCCCAAAGAATTTAGAATTTTGATCTTATATTAGATACTTTATCACAAAATAATCTTTATTCAAAGGAATCGAGTTTGAATTTTCCAATACTTCCATGGAGTAATTTAGCCATATTATACATGGAAAGGGTGTTCATATTTATCCTTCTAACATCCAATACATTCAAGAGTGACCAATTCCTATTACCCTCAATAGTTTTGAGGTTTTCTAGGATTAGTAGGATTATATAATAGATTTATCCACAACTTCTCATATATTTCTTGCTTCTTGACTAACCTAAGAAATAAGGTTGTTATTTGTTTGAGTTTGGATTTGATAAAGTACTATTTTGGGATGATAGGCTCATTTGAATTTCCTTTGAAAGTTTAAAGTTAAATTATAGAAAAATGTGCATGTATACTTACAAAAAATAAATTTTAACCATATTTAACACAATGTCTTAGTAGCATCAATTTCTCTTATGAGATAAGTTCTTAATTAAAATTCATCAACTTAACATGAATCACTTATTGACATCTATTGTACTTTAACAAAGTTGCAATAGAAGTGGATAACCTACCATAAGCCTAGGACTTCAATATCATCTATAATAAGGATAAAGAAAATATTGTACCTCCCCCTATTATACTAAACCTGCATGATATCAATGTTTGATTAGTTCTTAAGGATAATATTGTGATGACTCATAGAATAAATGGTGATGGATTCTATCATGTTCACATCTTTGCCAAGGTGATTATCATTTGGGGAATTAGCATTGCTCTTTCTAGTATCAAACTCCACTGTGACCAATCTATTATTTGAATATTCATTCATCGTAGAGCTGGAAAATCCAAGATATTTTCCATAACTATTCTTAGGCTCATCTTATTTACCATTCATTAAAATGGAAGACAAATTTGTTTAATGGGTATAAGTGGGGTCTTGTTATTATCATGCCTTTATAAGGGTATCCTTGCACCTAATTTTCCAAGGTTTCATTCCAATGCACTCACAAATTCAAGTTTATGGGATGTAGGATGGAAATACATATTAACCACAACAATGGAAGAAACTTAAAAATTTTCAATCCTATCATGATCATCTCTTTCATGATCATGATCATCTCTTTCATTATTTCCACATATTGACCTTTTTATGTTTTGTATCTTTTCATCTAAAGATAGAATCCAAAAAAAAAAATGTTATCGTTGTTCCCCTCCGATAATTTTTAATCAACACCCTTTATATAGAATATTATCCTTTGAGAGTGTGGGTCTCCCTACATGTGTAATAGAGCCTTCCATACCTGAAGAAAAACCTTCAACCAGGTCAATTGATCCCTCTTTCTAAAATAATCCTATACTAACTAGAATATGGATCTCATCAAGGTTGATTCCCTCTTTCTGAGAGAATACAACAAGCCTTTCTTGGTACTCTTCAATACTCCCATCAGCTACAAGATTGGAATCTATCACTTGTTTAAGTTTGCAAAGAAATGAGTGCAATGAGAATTTTATTGTAACAAAAAAAGTCACTTGTAATATTATGTTCTTGTGGTTTCCTCAAGATTTTCATCACATCCCTTATGACACTCATTGATTGTTTCTCTCATTTGATGGTGTTATAAGACGTACAAGAAAACATGTATTTATCAGATCTATCTTCATCGAGTGAGGAAAGTTCAAGTAGAATAGAGGAAAGAGAGACATCTAGTAGCTCTAACAAGTGAAGATCAACTAGAGGTGAGAAGATAAAAAGAAAATTACATAGAAGCATGGAATTTTTTCTTGCTAAAGGGGGGTCATGTTCTTATGATTATGAGAGCATAGAAGACATCGAGGTTCCCTTGAGGTACAAACATATAGTGAAAAAGTGGGTACCAAAGGATCTTCCAGAAATAAACATTAATTTTTGTGTCAACGAAAGGATATATCGCATTGCTCCATCATCATTACATGGTTTGGGGCTATTTTCCATGGATGGAATAAAGGTCTGTTATGGAGGATTAACTGAATTGATGGAGTATGACAGACCCTGTTACATCTACAAATATTGGATATGGCTATTCCAATATACAAAACGTATGTGAAGATATGGTGTGGCTACAAATTATATACATCTAAAAGACAAGGATCAAAATAAAGGAGAAACTTTGTATATTGATAGAAGGCCAAAAGTAGTGGGGAATACTGTAGGGTTTTTAAATAGTACGCGACCTGCGACCACAAATAAGAAACCCAATTGCATATTTCAGGGGCATGAAGGAAATCATGTATTCGTATGTGCAATAAAATCAATAGTTGTAGGGGAAGAGTTGTTGATTGATTGCAATTTGAATCGAATAGATACAGATGTTGCTATTATGGGGGGCGATACATATACTATTTTACCCAACCTATAAGAAATGAATCTTATATTATATGATTTTGATTATTCTCTTTAGTCACTCTTTACTTTGACGTTTTTAGCATGCCATGTTTTTTTCCAATGCATATTCATGAACTAACTTTATTTCTCATACATTTTAATTTATCATATTTTTTCTAATTCTAATATACACTTGTCCCAGAGTGACATGGGGAAGGAAAAAACCTCAAAGAATTCCATAGATCCTTTTGAGGAAATAATTACTTAGGAATAAATGTTTTCCTCCACGAACCCAAAGAAAACAATAAGGAAGATTGTGATAAAAGAAAACAAGGAACTCCATTCTTTGATTCAGATTTAGCCACAGACAAATGAGATAAAAGAAAGAATTAATGCCTTCATGGAAAGAATTGAGCACTATGGGGTAAGAAAGGTCTTTAATTATCCCATTTTTTTTGTTTTGTATTTCAATTTATATACTCTTACAACTAGTTCTTCATTAAAAATGATTTATTTTTACAAGAATTTTTTTGGAGTTTTGATCCCCGCCTATGGAGGTCGGTGTTGGTGCCAACACCATTGCTACACCGAAACAACATCATATAGGTACACCTCCCAGGGTCAGTGTCAATGTCGATACTACATGAGTCTCTCAGACTGGTACAGCCCCTAGGGTCGATGTCGGTACTACAGTAGATGACCCTGACCAATACATGCCACAATCTACACGAGATTCTCTGGACACAGAACATGGAATTGCACATTTTGAAGAATTATTTTCTGGATATTCCAATGTCACTAGCATGGGAACACTATTGATTACATTTTTGGTAGACAATGAGCTCATCCCTATGAAAAGAGAGAAGGTTCCAAGTATTTAATATTTTCTTTAATTGTTATGTACATTAATCTATTTGAAATTTATGTATAATGTGCAATTTTTATTTTAAACTAATGATAATATCGTTTTGTAGGAAATGATACATTTTATAGACACGTGGATGACCTATCCTTGGCTATCTCTGGGACCACCATACACCCAAGGTGGAATTCCCAAAGTTCGAAGTTAAAAGATGAGTTCATTAAGAAGTTGGTTGTCCTGTTTGGTGAGGGTACCTTCAATAAATATGGATTCTCCTAAAAAACAGGAGCATATTTAAAAATATGAGGGACCAATATAGGGTTTATCTGCAAAAGAACCCCAGGTATGAGTGTCCTCCGATGATTCTCGAGAGTGATTGGAAATCCCTACAGGACGATGCAAAGGAGAAGATGCTCATAAAAGAAGGAAAGACACCACCCATCTCAAGAAGGTATGAGACACTACTAATAATGTAATTATGATTCTTTATTGTCATTGTGACATCTAATTATGTATTTGGAATTTTTCAATACAGACTCCCAGACACATCCAAAGACACCAAGGCCAGGATAGAAAAGCATGGGCAACACATACTTGGCCCAAGTGGTTAATCATAATTTGTTGTACGAATTGTACGTATAAAAAAATCAATTGGATCCAAATAGTATATTGTTAACAATTTTAATTTAGTTGTACATAAGAAGCGCAATTCATGTTCTTATGAAAAATTGCAGGGCATGGAGTACAAAGAAGCTCCAACACAGGATGACCTCAAGATTACTTTCAAGGACGGATTTAAAGTCGTGGTTGAACATAGAAAAATATTGGGGTAAACACAACCTTCCAACACTCAAATCGACACCGAGGTAAATAAAATCAACAAAGATTATTTATAGTTTACTAGTTGTACAATCTATTGATTATTTTTTTTTTCCATAAAGTATTGTGTTTTTATGTTTTAAGAAGGAAACCAACGTAGAAAAAAGTGTCCCTACTAGTGGAACACAATCTATTGACAATGGAGTGTGTTGGCACCAGGCCGAAGTGGAAAGAAGGACGATAATGGGAAAGAAAGCGTGCAGGAAACTGAAGTGACAACTGGAAAAATATCATCACGCGTGAATGCAAGAAAGCGTGCATAGAGGAAAAGCGACAGCTGGAGGTAGAACAACATGCGCATGGGATAAAAACCTGGCATAAGAAGGGTTAGGGTTTTGGTAATATTCTGTAAGGGGTTGAAGAGCCCGAAATGTATAAATATAGATACGAAAGTATCATATAGGGTGGTTGGTTATGGTTGGTTGTTTGTGGTTATTGTTGTTGTTGTTGTTGTTGTTGTTTTTATGTTAGTTTTTATGAGGATTACGATTGTTCCGAGTATTGTGTTCGACGATACGTGAAGGGTTTTTGAGTTGTATGAATCGAGTTTTGTAAGATGTTGAGAAGGAAAAGAGAGGAGGAAAGGTAGATCTGAGGATTAGACTGCAGGTTGTAGAGCCTGGTGCGATCTAGTTCGCCTCACATAGATCTTACCCACTTTTGCGGATAACTGTAAGCACACGGCGCAAGGAAATCAAGAACTACCATAATAAAAGAGCTAAGAGCCAGATCTTTGTGGACATAGCCCAGGAGGGGTGAACCACGACAATCTCTGTGTAATGTGTTGAATGTCTATATAGATTTAACTTCTTTCAGCAATAGATGATTATAATTGATGAATAACCAAATGCATTATTAGAATCCGTTTATATTTTGAGTTATATGCATGCGATTCCTAGGAACAAGTAGATTACATTATCAATTCACAGAACAGGGCCTTAATCAAGAACCCCTTTATCCCCTACTCTTTCCTAGACTGTAAACACCCGAGTCTTACAGTCAACCATCTATAGTTATCTCAGGTGAGACCGTGCGGTACCTTCCGGGCACTGCGTTGCCTTCTAGTTTACCAGGAGGGCTGATAGTTAGAGGTTTTGTTGGAACCCCGAATGACATGAACCCTGGTTCAATAACTCAAATAACCGGAGAAGGGAGTCAATAAAAGAAACCAACAAATGTTTTTGTTGACGTGTTAAGAGGAACAAGAGAGGACTGAGTAGATGAGATAGAGTGGACAAGAACCATCGAAGAAGAAATGATCCATTAGAAGGGAATGTGGAGACCCTGGAACCCCACGAGAGAAGAAATCGAGGGTTGGTTGAGAACTAAAGAGATAGAATTTGCACACAAAGACAATAGAAACCTAGAATCACACCACGTAGATACTTGGATAAATACGTGTTTACGGATTTACACGAAAACGTTTTCTGTGATTTTTCGCATCTACTACAGGAGTGGATCTTAAGAGTAACGGATAATCACCCGACGAACCAGATTCAACAACTAGATTGGAATCTAGTATAGATTCAGCAACTACATCAAGTGAACAACAAATTCACCCGCACAATACACTTTTGGCTTGATAGTATTGTGGCAGGATTCATCACAGAGTTTGCAGTAGACATAGCAAAGTCATACAACGCAACCGAGCAAGAATTTCTACGAGGACCCAGAGGGAGGTATATTCGATCCTTGTATACTTCTATCAAGATATTGCTATATAACAAAGGTGTAATGACAATGGAATTAGACAGTTAGACTTCCCTACGTGCATGGGGGAAGGGGGGAAGCACTGACAAAAGGAGGAGGAATGGAAGGAGGGCAAGATAAAGAGAAGAAGGAAGAGGAACTCTTGGACCTGGTCTCGATGGATGACAACTAGATCAAGTGGATCTTGGCGTCATCAGGAACGACGTGTAGCGGAGCACCCTACCAATATAATTAAACACCAAGAATAGATCCGTAGCTGAAAGGGAGGGCTTGGAGAGCGATGAGGAAGAGGTAGAGGATCTCCGGGATGTGGAACAGATTGAGGAAATCCTACACGCCACCTATGAGAGGAAAACCAGAGGACCAAGAATGGGAGGAGAAGACAGCCACTCCTTTCAGATGAATGTCAGTGTGGAACCCATAAACCCATGTGCAACCAATACACCACAGAGAACACCATCGTTTAGGCAACCAAAGTTTGGAGGAAGTCTGATAGCAGGAAGTACATCTACACAAGGAGCGACAACTGGAGGATCCAGTTCAGGTAATCTTAGTCAAGTATCCACACCGCGCGGAGGAGGCATTAGTTCAGTTGTCAGAATGGCAGGACACAACCCTACTATCAGATTACCAAAGTTTCAAGGAGAAGCAGCAGAAGACCCTGAGAAGCATCTATTCATTTGCGCCAAGATCTGGGAAGCAAAGCAGATCATTGATGACAACACCAAACTCATGCAACTAGTGATCACGCTAAGAGACCGCGCACTAGACTGATACATGAGTCTAGACACGAATAATGCTCCAGGGACGACAAGGACATTGGATGACATTAAGAAACTATTAATAAATGAGTTCCATAAGCCAAGCTCAGAGGATTAGTATATGAATGAGATGATTGAGATAAGACAGAAACCAGGGGAATCGGTATGGGAGATTGATCAAAGGTTCAAGCAACTAAAAGGGAAGTTAAAATACCTTATGACTGATGTTTGCACCCAATTCGTCACTAGGTGAGCAAATAAAAGGTGTTTACATGCCCAGTTGGGCTCTGCTAGGCATGATAGCTATGAAAGGAAAGGGTTAGGGAAAACAAAACAAAACAATAAACAAGAATTAAACTAAAACTAATTAAAACTATGAGCATATGAAGAAAATGAAAAATAAATACAAATGGACCAATATCACCAATGTATAAGTTGATCTAT
>SNQJ01S0002429.1:213435-229200 GCA_010110895.2 Picea sitchensis | reverse complement strand
TGAAAACCAACCTCGTTTGATTAAAAGTGGGAGTGGATAGTCTTATCAAGAAAAGATGGGGTGTTTTCAGAATCCCTTTGGAGGAAACCTACTTAGACCACCACGTTTCGAGACGAGGCTATGTGAGTGACAAAGTGGCTTTTATGTGTGAGTGAAAGTGTACCAAATTTTAGTTATTTAGATGTCACCTTGCTGCATGTGGACATCGCTTGGTCCTTTACAAGAGTTTGATTACCTAAAGCGCCCTTCAATTTTTTGGTCATTTTGTATAGTTTTTGACCCTTTTGCCATGCTGTGGAATTAATCTTGTGCCGTGAATAACTTCTTTCGTGTTTTGACGATGCAGAGTTCTTGTCGCCATGTGCGGACGAAATTTCAGTGATAACAACTGAAATGCAACATCAACACCTGTTTATCAAGTCACTACTCCCACACTTAAAATACCCACTACGACAGCATAAGTTTCAGACACAAATAGAGGCTTTGCAGGTAGCCTTGCAATTGGAAGAGAATCAGTATCAACAGACGGACCCAGCTATCAAAGAACTGAAAGAGGATCTAAAGAACTTAACATTTCAGCTGAACCAGAATAAGAACAAGGACAAACGAGAAGCCATTTGTTGTACCACAAGCAAGACAGAAGGACACCACAAAAATGAATGTCCAACGTTCGCGTAGTATATGGAAATAGGGATGCCAACCTCGCTACCACAAGAGGGATTATTGTGTGAAATATGCAAGAAACCGGGTCATGACCCTTACCATTGCACGATGATGCAGAAATACCAAACAGTCCCAACGAACTCATATTGCACTTTTTTCAAGCCAGTTGGCCACGAAGACAAATATTGCAGAACTATGGAGCTGATGAGGGAAAGAACCTCAAAAGCCTATAGGGTACAGGCAAAAATGATGACTGGGAAGGAAACACCACAGTTCACTCAAGCCCCAACACCATACAACACTGCACAACAACAGTATAATACTGTGCATAAATCCTATAATAACGTACAGTCGTAGTACAACCCAGCACAACCCCAGTACAATATCGCACAGTATAATCAGGGACCACAATATAACGTGCCACGAGGTGATCACACAGCCTATAGAGGAGAAGGACGAGCCAGAGGAGGTTTCAAACGTGGGAGAGGACCAGTCACATGTCATAATTGATAGCAACCAAGACATTATGCATGGGAATGCCCACTACCACCAGCGACCTGTATGTATTGTCATGCTTCGGACCACAATACAGAGGAATTTCTGATACTACTCGTAAAGATCCAGGAAAAAAGGAACCAAAATAACTAGAATGTTTAGTGGATTTCAGCCAAAGCAAGGGATGACAGACGAAATATCAATATAGTCACTCGAGGAGGAACAAAAATAGGAAACGATGCAGTTCGACAGGACCCAGCGCATAACCAATGGGTAAAGAATAACCCTGGCTCGAAGAAGCAGTTCGATGCGCAAAAGGAAAAGGAGATATTTACAGAAGCCCGACAAGAATTCCAGAAGGAGGACATAGGTCTAACTACACAGCAGAACAAGGAAGCTCCAGAATATGACATGTTGCCATCACTGGACCATACCAATAGAATAAAACCTAAGGAACAAGTAAGTACTCTCAAATACTTTTTTCAATCATGCACCAAAATGTTAGGTGATCCCTCATCTATCAAAGTATTGAAAAACATCCTAGATAAATGTAGCGGCGAGACGAAATAGAAGCCAGAACTGAAAACTGTCAACCACCTACACACAAGAAGAAGAACAAGTAGAGAATTTAGAATCAATGCTAACAATGGGGATTTCAACATGGGATATATTATACTAGATCTAGGATCTGAGGTGAACGTACTACCAAAAACCACATGGAAATGCATGGGAGAACCTACACTAGGATACTCAACTGTTCAATTAAAGCTAGCGAATCAACATAGAGTCCTACCAATAGGTAGACTGAAATGAGTAACCGTAGATCTAGATGGTGTGCGTACTAAGCCAGACTTTGAATTCATCGAAATAGTAGACGGTACAACACCTTACCCAATGCTACTTGGACTGGATTGGGTGTTCGTCAACCAGGCCATAATTAACTTGAAGACCAGAAAAATGACATTTGAGTTGGGAGACTACAGGATTATAGCCCCACTCGACCCATCAGAAGGAGAGAGGTTCATCGAACCCACTTGTCTATATCTAGATGAAATCGACTAGTTGTACAGAACAACTGCGCGCGATGCAGACTATATAAACCCAACTGCAAACGGGGTACTTAGTTGGTGAAGCATTACTTCATGCACAACGAACTCAGACACTGGGTTAGAAAATTGGCAGCAAAGGCTACACGAAGTATCCACAAGAATGTGTGCAATAATAGACTGCGCAGTAAGATGGCTTGGCACAGAAATCAGAGAACCACCCAATTTTCACGGGCTAAATGATTTGGAAACTTTCTTGACACAATACGAAGACGAAGTATTAGAGAACCAGAGACTATTAGCACTAGATTTAGCACTAAAGGCTACACCTGCAAGATGGTGGGGTGCGCACAAAGAGACTATCACAGATTGGTACCAATGCAAACCATTACTGCGCATAAGGTTTGACGTAGAATAGATATGGAACAACCGAAAAAAATATGATGGACTGGGAATACCAGCAGAACACTTGGAGGCATGTAAAACACTATGGAAAATGACTCCACCAGAAGAATGGTCTCACCACTTCATTCATACTTTAGAAGGCATACCAGCGAATTGGTATATAGACCAGGAATTGCGAAAAGAAACCAAGACATGGGCGCCATTTCAAAAAAACTTTACAGTCACTTTCTCATTCGAGCATGAGAACCCCAACATAGACATGGCCCTGAAACGGATCAGAGATGTCATATTCATTGCAAAATCAGAAGTCGAAGTTATCATAGAGGCACAATAGTGGAATAAGCAGACAGTGAAGGAACTGTTGTCATGCTACCATGTACAGGAAGAAGCACCGGATGAAGATGATCCGCACGATATTCAGATCGAAGAAGTCGAAGGTGAGAGAAATGTAGAAGGACCACCCTTAGAATCAAAGGTCATCTCTGTGCCAATCAAGATCAAGAAGGTTAACATAGGGACCGCCAAGCAGCCCAAAATGGCCAGCATTGGATATTATTGGGACGAACAGACACTAGAAAGGATCACAGAACTGTTGCACGAATACATCGACCTTTTTCCCACGACCTTTACAGAGATGAAAGGAATAGCCGGAGAATTAGGAGAAATGAAGATACCACTCAAACCTGATGAGAGACCCATTAAACAATGACCATATAGACTGAACCCCATCTACAAACAGAAAGTTAAAGACTAGATCAACAGGATGCTCAAGGCCGACATCATCGAACTAGTCGAAGAATCAGAATGGATAAGCTTGATGGTAGTACAGGACAAGCAACAAGGAAGAGGGATCGGGATATGCGTCGACTTGAGGAATTTAAATGATGCATGCTTACACGACCCATTCCCCACACCTTTCACGGATGAAGTACTCGAGAACGTAGGAGGACAGGAAGCCTATTCATTCATCGATGGATTCTCGGGATATCATCAGATTAAGATAGCACAAGAGGATAGACACAAGACCACATTTGTGACAGAATGGGGATCTTATCAGTACACAGTCATGTCGTTCAGATTGAAGAATGCACCTGCGATATTCTCCAAAGTGGTCATCGTAGCATTTAAGGAATTCATCCACCAATTTCTCGAAGTATACCTGGATGATTGGACAGTTTATAGCCTGTTAAAAAACCATGTGGAAGTTTTACGCCTAATGTTAGAATGATGCAGACAATGCCAGATATCACTGAATATCAAGAAATGCATATTTGGAACACCATTTGGGATACTACTGGGACACATAGTATGCAAACAAGGTTTACTAGTGGATCCGACCAAAATCACAGTCATTGTTAACCTACAAGCACCAAAAATAGTCTGCCAACTAAGAGCAACGTTAGGACATACGGGATATCACAGGAAATTCATCAAAGGCTACACGCAGATTATAGCGCCTATGGAAAAACTGTTAAGAAAGGATACCAAGTATCACTGGAACGACGACTGCCAACATGGTCTGGATACCCTAAAGGAAAATATGGTCACCACACCAATATTGGTATTTCCAGACTAGGAAAAGACATTCCATGTACATGCATCAGCAATAGCACTTGGAGCTATTTTAGCGAAACCAAGAGAAGGAGACTTGGATCACCCGATAGCATTCGCAAGCAAGAAATTATCAGACTCAAAACAAAATTATAACACGATGGAAAGAGAAGGCTTAGCTATGGTTTACGCACTACAGAAATACAGACATTACCTATTGGGAAAAAACTTTAAGATGTTTACAGATCACTCAGCCCTGAAATACCTAGTTAACAAGCCAGTGTTGGGGGGAAGAATCTGTCGATGGTTACTGCTATTTCAAGAATTTGAATTTGAGGTAATAGTCAAACCAGGTAAACTGAATGCAGGGCCTGACCACCTATCGAGGATCACAAATGGAGAGGAACCAATGAATTTGGAAGACAACTTTCCAGATGCACAACTTTTCTTAGTACAGATTGCTGACGATTACTTTGCAGAGATCATCCAGTACTTGAGCATGGGTACTACCCCGCAAGGATATACCACTACGTAGAAGAATAACCTAGTAGTCCGCACAGTCGACTATCAACTGATCACAGGGCATCTATACAAAATGGGCACAGATAACATCTTACGAAGATACGTACTAGACCATGAACGACCGAGAATTTTAGTAGAAGCCCACAAAGGAATAGCAAGAGGGAACTACACAGGAAAAGATACCATGCAGAAGGTACTATGCGCAGGACTATGGTGGCCAACCACACATAGAGACTCGAAAGAATATTGTCAGCAATGTGATGTTTTTCAACGGGTTGGCAAAACCAACAGAAGGGAGGAGATGCCACTACGACCACAAGTGACACTTTAGGCATTCGAAAAATGGGAAATAGACTTTGTGGGACCCATTAACCCACCCACCAAGAGAACAGGGGCGAGATATATTATCACCACGACCAAATATTTAACAAGATGGGCAGAAACCACAACAGTAAAATATTGCAGCACAAAAACAACTGCCCACTTTCTTTTCGAACAGGTAATTACTAGATTTGGGTGCCCAAGAATTTTGATGAGAAACCAAGGAACGCACTTCATCAATAGCACCATCCGAGTGATTCTCGAAGAGTTCAAAGATCATCACCAAAAAATCACACCGTATCACCCACAGGCTAATGGCACAGTAGAAGCCTTCAACAAAATTATAGAGAACGCCCCGACGAAGATATGTAACGTCAACAGGGATGATTTGGATCTCAAGGTACCAGCAGTACTATGGGCGTATAGAACCACATGCAAAAATTTGACAGGTCACACACCATTCACACTGGTCTATGGTCAAGAAGTAGTAGTGTCGTTAGAATTTCTAATACCTAGTCTACATGTAGCAGCTATCACACAAATGATAGAATGAGGTGCAGTCCAAGAACGACTAGATCAATTACTGTCAATGGAGGAAGACCGAATCTTGGCAGGATTCCACCAACAAGTATAGAAAGCGAGAGACAAAGCGTGGCATGGCCACCACATCAAGATAAAAATGTTCAAGGAAGGAGATATAGTATTGCTCTACAATAGTAAAGTGTTGCAACACCCAGGGAAGCTGAGGATGCATTGGATAGGACCATATGAGGTAAAAGTTGTCACAGACGGAGGAGATGTATAGTTGAAATATCTAGCAGGATCAGACCTCAGAGGAATGATCAACAGGAGCCGGCTGAAGCTATACAAGGATAGTCGACTACCCACCGCGCGGTAAAAAAAAAAATAACAAAAAAAAAACCGGACAAGTCACATACGCAACACGAAACCAGTGAGGGAAAAGACAATGGCCATATCAGAAAGGGAAATAAGTGGGAAAAGGAAAGTTAGTAAAATCACACTGACAGGACAACATGTGGAAGAATTAAAGAAAGGAAAGGACGGATGGGATGTCGCCGAAAAAGTATCCATAAGGGTAGGTACGAAACCACCGCGGATGCATTGAACCCACACTTATGGTGCATTAATCGCACAAGGTAGGAGGCGTCCTCAACAAGCTTCATGGCACACTCATACAACACATGAGTACAAAAACAGTTAGTCTATTCGCACAAAAAGAATGGAGAAACATAAAGAGAAGCCTGAATGCACAGAGTGAGATCGCAGAGCTTATCCAAGATATTTGAACAAAGAAAACGTCCGCCAGACACCAGTATGGAAACACCAAAGCTCGCAGGACCAAGATAGAAATTCAGACTACCTAGGGTTCAAACTAGGTCATGAGGAACAGAGGAAGAGAACGACCAACAGTCACCAGAGATCTTCAATATTGACGAAATCATGTCGCCGGAGGACATTCCAGTCGAATCAACATCGATCCAGGAAGAGATCCCACAGCCCCAAGAGGAAACCAGGAAAGAGGACATGCCAAAAGCAACACTCGAGCCTAGGAATGAAGCAGTAGGAACTCATCAAGAAGGACAACCATAAAACACCGAAGTAGCCATGGAAATAAGCGGAAGCACACATAACTCGAAAGTAGAGGTACAACCAAATGTTCCACAAATACCCACCCCAGACTTTTCTTTTTCAGCCGAGCTGACCGTTGAAATGGGCAAGGCTTGGGAAGAATGGATGGTGAAGAAGAAACCGGAAGTTGCTGGAACTTGGAACCAACCAACACAGTAGGAAGACAGGATTCAGATACCGAGCTCACCTAGAAAGAAACCAGCTACAGAGATTGTGCTACCTCGCACACCAGAAGGAATACAGGTGGACTCATAGCTATTGGGTCACATCAGAAAGCTCAAATTTTCCGACCATGACATAGCGGATGAAATAAATTATCCAGAGCTTGCACCACAAGTATTTACGGAGACAATAGCCATGAACCCTCTCAGAGGAACTATCACTAAGCCACGCCAGTGGGCAGCCGGACTGGACAAAACCAGAATCTTAGGATTGTTGAAGATACCACACTTTAGCAGAGGCCAATATGCGATGGCATGCATCAAGCAACTTTTAGCAGTTACACATGGAGGGGATGTATGGCTGGAAAAACCCGTCCCCATAACTATTGAACTTATTGCACAGATTACAGGACTACCCATCCGGGGTATGGATCCCGCGCTGATAATGGATGACAAGTCCAAGCAAAAAGCATTGGCAGAAGAAATGAAGAAGAAATATGGCACCGACAGGGGAACGAGAGGCATTATAATCAAGCGAATTAACGATGCCGTGACACAACTGGGATAAAAGATCTTAGCCTGCAAACTTCTAAGAAAATGCCGCAAATATGAAGTACCGGCAGGAGTCATCATAGTTGAAGCTTAGTGCGCGGAAGGTACCTTCATGAGTTGGGCGCCATATCTGTCAAACTTGTTCCAAATAGACTGTAAAGACGCGCAGTAATCAGGTACGAAATTTCATTATTCATGGATGATTACTCTCATCGCTTTCGTAGGATGGAAAGAACCAGACCACGTCACCTTCTGTACCACACCACAGCCAAGAGGAGCGAGATATCACATCCTGAAATCCATGCCACTGGCCAAGCATAAGATGGAAACTAGAATTATATTCGAAGCTTACCTACGAGAAATGCAGGAAGCAATCAACCGAGCATGGAGGATAACACTAGAGGCTATCATACGATTTGGGGGCATCGCCAATTTCTGGGCTATGTGACAAGACATGTGGATACAACCAAGACAGGACCCACATAAATAGTGGCTACAAATGAACTACTATGTCACCAAGGGAGACATTGACATGATCATCCATGAGTGGTCGGATGAATGGAAAATCCCAACTATACCTAGAGCAGTACCGGGACAAACAGTAGAAGGAGGGGCTCCATAAGTCCCAGTACCCAAGAAACCAAGAATGGGCCAAATCAAGTTGACTCAGACAGAGGGTGGCTCAGAGCATCCAGGGACCCAGAAGGGAAGAACAGAAACCACTCAGCCGACCAATGAACAGCAGACCCCAGCTAAGGGAGCACAGGAAACCGTGACGAACCTCATCACACAGAAACTAGGGGGAACCAAGAGACCAACAGTATAGGAAACAGGTGAGCACAAGAAATCAAACGCACAACAACCACCACCAGAATACACAATCACAGAGGCTGATGGAGATATGATTGTCAGAATGGTCTAGGATTGCCTCATAGAGGACTTTGATCATGCATCGCACCACAGGGATAAATTGCAGAAGGAGATAGAAGAAATGGGGCAACACCTGAAGAAATTCGGAGAAGCCCATATTACAAGTAGCAGCAGAGGCATAGAACCATCGAGCACACGAACCACAAAAAGAATGGAGGTAGGAGAACGTGACTCAGTTCTTCCGAAACCACATTCCACGGTTTACATAAAGTCGAGCATGCTACGAATGGATGAGATTGTGGGACAAACACCACTGAAGGACTTGGATCAGATCCAATTGGTCCTAACACAGATGCCAGCAAAGGCCTTATACCAATTGCAGGTTAGCGTCAACCATGAGATATAGTCTCGAGCACATAAAAACTTGGTCGAGCTACATAAAGCAACAATGAAATAGGAAACACTGCAAACATTTTGTGCACATGAAAAATCGGAAACGCAGGAGGAGAAGGAACGCGGAACTGAGTTGCAAAGCAGAGTGGAAGACATTTTCGGGAAACTTCCAACTACTGCGCAAGGAAGTGAACTCCCAGTGGAAGAAAAGATCGATCAGATTGTGCAGGAAATTGATCAATATCAGAAGGAGATCGAGACTCTCTGTGGATAGATTAGACCAACAACTCCACCAACAATAAAGGATCAGAGGAAGCAGGAGGCAATAGTGCAACTACAGGAGCTGGAAAAACAGGTCAGCACAGCAGCCGACTTGCTGGATAAAGCAACACAACTCTGGACAAAGCTAGAAGAGGATCCACAGGTCCAAAAATGGGAAAAGGAGGAAAGGATCAATGTAAAGATCCAAGAATTCAAACAACAATAGAAAACCATCCCAATTACATAATGGGTCAAGGGGACACAAGAGTTAAATAAGTTACAAGCAGAAATTCTCACTGTGCAAACACAGAAACAGGAGCGTCAGGCTCAAATAGAACTATCGCAGGAACGGATAGTAGCAGTACTGAAGCAGGCAGAAGAAGCCAGAACACAGACAGCATGGACTCAGCTAGAATGTGCAGGATTGATAAGCAAAGAAGTAGCAGCACAAACAGTCGATATTATCAAGGAGAAAACCGCGCAGGCACTGACAAAAGCAGCAGAATTGCAGGAGAAGTTCCAGACAATCACTAATGAGATCAAGGAAGCACAATGCAATTAGGTGACTTAGGACAAGTCACATGTCAATGTTGGGGGCCTGTTGGCACCAGGCCGAAGTGGAAAGAAGGATGATCATGGGAAAGAAAGCATGCAGGAAACTGAAGTGACAACTGGCAAAAGATCAGCACACACAAATTCAAGAAAGCGTGCATAAAGGAAAAGCGATAGCTAGAGGAAGAACAACATGCACATGGAAGAAAAACCTAGCGTAAGAAGGGTTAGGGTTTTCGTAATATTCTGTAAGGGGTTGAAGAGACCGAAATGTATAAATATAGATACGAAAGTATCATATACTGTGGTTGGTTATGGTTGGTTGTTTGTGGTTATTTTTGTTGTTGTTGTTGTTGTTGTTGTTGTTGTTTTTATGTTAGTTTTTATGAGGATTACGATTGTTCCGCGTATTGATGTCGGCGATACGCCAAGGGTTTTTGAGTTGTATGAACCGAGTTTTGTAATTTGTTGAGTAGGAAAAGAGAGGAGGAAAGGTAGATCTGAGGATTAGACCGCAGGCTGTAGATCCTGGTGCGATCTAGTTCGCCTCACATAGATCTTACCCACTTTTGCGGATAAATGTAAGCGCGCGGCACAAGGAAATCAAGAACTACCATAATAAAAGAGCCAAGAGCCGGATCTTTATGGACGTAGCCCAGGAGGGGTGAACCATGGTAATATTTGTGTAATGTGTTGAATGTCTGTATAGCTTTAACTTCTTTTAGCAATAGATGATTATTATTGATGAATAACCAAATGCATTATTAGAATCCATTTATATTTTGAGTTATATGCATGTGATTCCTAGGAACAAGTAGATTACAGTAACAGTTCACAGAACAGGGCCTTAATCAAGAAACCCTTTATCCCCTGCTCTGTCCTAGACTGTAAACACCTGAGTCTTACAGTCAACCATCTATAGCTATCTCGGGTGAGACTGTGCGGTACCTTCCGGGTGTTGCGTTTCCTTCTGGTTTACCAAGAGGGCCGATAGTTAGAGGCTTTGTTGGAATCCCAAATGACATGAACCCTGGGTCAATAAATCAGATAACCAGAGAAGGGATTCAATAAAAGAAACCAATCGAGTGAAACCCAATGAAAGTTGTTTGAAGTTCGGTATTGGAGGTACTTCATGTGCTATAAAAAAATTGTAGTATGGATTACACTTAAAATTATTTAATTACAAACAATGTATTAATTATAACCTTTCATGTTTCAACTTTAGAGCATGTAGAGGATGGGTCTTTACAAGAAGACGAACATATGGCCGCATCCAAAACTATTCCACTTCCCTCCGCTACTCAAGCAGGTAAAGATAACTCTAATGCATTTTTATTAATGAAATATTTTTAATAATAATAACTTCATATATCAATTTAACGTTTCTTTCTTATTGCATTTGATGATCCATGCCCCTCCTTACATCAGCCTCAACATCGTGAGTACACGCCCAAGTCATCAATAAGGTATGTAGAGGCCAAAACAACCGAAGGGGAAGAAGGATATGACAAAATCCTTTCTCAATTCATGTCAAAAATAAAGAAACCGAAAAAGAATTGATTGTACTAGCTATATAATACAAAACATCATGTACCATATTCTAAAAACATATTTTTTATGATAAAAATTATTGAGATGAAGCATTTTTTGTCTATAATGAATGAATGAATGAATGAATGAATGTTATATGTTAATGAATAAATGTTATGTATTTCTTTATGCACATATGTTAATGAATTACTACTATATGTTTCTTTATGTTTCTTGTAGATAGATTGGGTACTGGGGAATTGAGAGTGATGTGGGGGGAGGGGGGGGGCATAAGAGATTCCAACTTCATGTGGTTGGCCATGTTCAATAAATAATAAATTAGGATTTGGATAACCTTGGAGCAATCCGTCCTAAATCCAACAGAGAAACAATGAAGTCAACGTTGACTTCGTTGTTGCTCTGTTAAAACCAGGGAGGTTTGCTCCAAGATTAGACTGCTCCAATAAATTATTCTTGAAACCAAGAGAAGCTCATTCAGTTATTCATGCACTCAAGTATTTTTAATTATTATTTAGTCATAAAAATGTTTGTTAATTTATTTTATTATTTCGTTGATTCTTTGTGTGATGGTTAAATTTCTACAACATCTACTGGAGGATATCTATTGGAGCAACATTAAATGAATATCATACAACCATCAAATATCCAGGTATTTGAGTCGTTATTCCATTTCTAATTGCAATTTATTTGTACGATTCAGATGATGATTTATATTGTGATTATGGTCCTTGTCACTCACATGCATTCCTTTTCTAGTCCTCACTTCCCATAACTATTTCATATATTTGTTGTCACAAAATTTTGGTTGTTTGGTGATTTTCATAGTGATTTTTAAAAATCTAGGATATCTCCCAATATAAACACTTGGTTCCAAATATTAAATGTTTCCATTAGTGCCCAATTGATATCAGTTAAGATTTTTTTCTTTATTTAACAAGTGCTGAGAGTTAGAATACAAATTCCTTCCAAACCCAAAATAAATTCTAAGGAGATGTAGACATCACTTCTACATGGCTTCCTAATATAGAGAGGTCAATTGTCTACATAAATAAAATAAAAGAATTTATCCAGAACATACTGGGGAAAAAGGTAAGGGTGCATTGGAGAGCCATAAATCCTAATCCAACAATATTTTTCATCCACAAAGTAATAAACTTTTCCATATAGAAAAATATTCACATCCTCGGTTATGTGGAAAGAGGTATGATGTGTGATGTATATTCTCATTGTAAATTTAATTTTATGTCTAACCCTATAAAATATTTCATACTTGTTTTCCTTTGTGAGGTTGATATTGTAATTTCACTAGATTTTGTTCATGCTTCGCTTCCCTGGATTTTGGAAACCCTAGGTACTAATTTTAGAAACATAACACAATTGAAAAGAAAGAAATGGCATTAAAGTTCTTAGTTTCTTATAAATTCCTAAGTGTATGGTCCACAACATTTGATATTACAACCCTTATTCAAATATTGTAGATTTCCCCTCCTTAGTGAGCCAATTCATTATAAAGAAGAATTTTCTTGAGAACCTAGTAGTGGTTTCTTTTGCTCATTAATTGCTTAAGGTTTAAAATGGTAAAAGGTGCTCAATATTGATTCACCCCCCCCCTCTCAGTATTGGTGAATATTCCAACAATGAATGCACCTTTATTTTTCTGATTTCACCCAAGATGATTTATACACATTGGAAATATTTGGACTATTTGGTAGTCCTGTTCTACTTTGGCATTCACCAAATTTGTTCTATATTTGCTGCAAATCTAGACAAAACCTTTAGAGATGATTCATGGCACAATATGGTCCCATGTCTTCTTGTACTTGTTCTTCATTTTACCTATCAACTTACAAATTCAATTGCTACACGAAAAACTCTTGCAACACACAAGGTAAATAGTAACTTTTTCATTTTAATGTTAAAAATCTTTTCTCAAATCTCTAGACCACTACTTGTTCTAGAAAAAATAATGGAAAAGAGACCTAGAGGATGGATTAAAAAATGCAACCTTATACAACATTATACCATGTATTCATATCTTCCTTTTGTATTATTTTAGTTTTAAAGTGACAAACCAAACCATGAATACTCAATTTCTCAATGCTAACCTCCATTTCTTTGTTACTAAAATAATTGTTTTTTGATATATTAAAATTCAAGTTTTGTGAACTTTTTGCTTCAGGTATGTCTGAGAGAGACTCTACATATTGCAAAAAAGACATTTTTAAATCCTAGCTTTAGATATGAAAAATCCTAGAAAGTCTTTTAACTATTAGGATTTGTGATCCTAGAAAGTCTTTTAACTATTAGGATTTGTGAGAAGGTTACCCTTTTGCTTATACATTTTGAGTATAAAACATGTTCCTTTAAGGCAACATTCTGACCCATTAAGGAGGATATATTAGAGAATATATTTCTCTAAGACAACATGCCTTTAAGGAGACATTCTAACCTTTTATTTCTCTGCTGACCTATTACTGATATCAAATAAAAAAAATAGTGGCTCATGACACAAAAAGGCTTATTTGATTGGTTAGATCTCAACACAATATTTCAGACACCAATAACAATGTCCATCGTTTCCATTTTTGGAAATAAAGGGAAAAGTAAAACCTTTTAAACAGTGGAACTAATATGGTAATTGATATGGGAAGCATGGAAGAATTATTTTCCCCACTTATATTAGAAAACTATTTGTCCCATTCCTCACTGAAGGCCTGGATTGCAAGGGATGACATCTCAAGAAGAAAGGTTTTGTTGTTGGTCCCATCAATAATAATATTGAGCCTCAACATAAAATTGTTGAAGAGTTAATCTATGAAAAGAAGGTTAAAAGGGTGATTGAGGGAAGAGACGTTTTAGTTTGACATGGACTCCATAGTTCTCCCAATAAATAAAAAAACTACTCGAATATTAAAGAAATAAAAAAACTCCCATTGAATCTATGAAGGAAATATCAAGTTTATAGGCTACAATAGACCATACAACAAAAATAGTTCACTTTTCCCCCTCATGGATTAGAGTGTGATTTACCAATTCTTGCTCACATGTTAGAGTGTGATATACCCTTTCACAATTTCTAATGTGATTTAGTCATTTGTGCTTTCACTTGCAATTCCATATATGATTTACCCTTTATATCCTTCATATAATAGGTTGTAAGTTACTTATTTACTAATTTGGATTTGAATATCCCTTCCCTTATTAGGGTGTGATTCGCTTCTTCTTTTGGAATGTGTTAAACTATTTCATGGTTTGGATGCAATGGCCCTCCAATTTTGGAGCCCAAATTTATTTATTCACCATATCATATGCAAGTTCATGTGCACTAATTGAGATGTGAATAACAAATCTTAATGAGAAATGGTTCTTCATTTATGTATTCTTTGATTTCCTAACATAAACATGCTCCAAAAATATCAAATCTTTGCATTGATAATATGCATAAATTAAATTATATTTTAGTGTAAATTTGGGTTTTATCACATAGCCTTTAGAAGGAAATTTATCGATGAAAACTTTTTCCTCTCAAAGCTAGAGAAAGAATCATCTTCTGGGAAATTTAGAGTCATGAGTGTGCAGTTTGTTGATGTGACTAAATTCAAATCTTCCCCTTTCAAATTTGATGCTCACGGCTTATTGAATTCACCCTTATTATCCTTTGTGAGTACTCATGTATGAACAAGGTCCCTATGGCATGCTCAAAGACTAAATTTTTCAGTGATATGTTTTACATTTGAACTTGACTTCAAAGACCTGCAAGCCACTTACTAATTTATTAGATTTTTACTAATATGGTATAACGGTGTATTTTGTGAGTTTAATTGTAAGTGACAGAATCATGAAAACTATTAAGAGGAGAAATTAAAATCCCAAAGAGGATATTTCTTCCATAGATCCAATGCAATGGAAACAGAATATAAAATTAGAGATAACAGTAAAGTTTGAGGGCCTGATTCTTGCAACCATCATTCTTTGTCATAGTTCATATGAACAAATATCCATGATGTACTAGCAAGCAACTCCATTTCCACCAAGAATTTATATTTCCATGAATGACAAATATAACAATGAAATCAAGACAAATCACATTATCTAGAATCCCTACTTACATTTTCCATTACCATTGCAACACTGCTTCCCCACCCAGATGGCATTCAATGGCTGATACAAATATCTAATTGAGAGATAAAAAAAATCTATGTTGGGGGACCCGTCCACCCAAAAAAAACCTAAGTACCCTGCGTTCCCGCGTACCGGGTATTTTTAAAGGGCTAGGAAATGTTTCCAAATGGCTGGGGACTCTATTGGCTGGGGACTCTATTGGGGACGTTTAAGCCGTCCCCAATCCGTCCCGGGGTCAAATCGGGGACTTCTAGGTACCGTACCGACGTTCCTAAAAAACTGGGGACGGACCCGTGAAATTATTCAAAAAAAAAATAAAAAAAAACCTAAATCTACGTTTGATCTAATCGGCCCGCGCGCAAAGGGATTTTACCATAAAATAAAAATATCAGTTTTAACTTTTATTAACCCTCCCGCAGTTCATTTCTCCGTTTCATTTGTATTCGTGTTTCGGTTCGTCCTTTGCACGCAGCCTCACACCGTCGACCTCGCACGCAACCTCAGTGTAAGAAAGAAAGAAAGTATTTTTAACGTCCACGAGGCTAAAAATAGCCTATGGGACAGATTGTTTTTCCATCTGGCTTTTGCATTCAGCCCTTTTCCTGTGAAGTTTTACAATAATCGCTCCCAGCTTCTCAACAAACTCTTCG
>SNQJ01S0002429.1:169472-209221 GCA_010110895.2 Picea sitchensis | reverse complement strand
TGATTTTTGTTATTGAAAGCTTTCTTCAAACAGTTTGCATACATTCTTGAGGTTAATCAATAAGTTTGGCCTGCACATTCTTATTGCCCACAGTCGCCATTAACGTCCGTCTGAAGATGCTCCGATCATGATTCCAACAGTTACGGATCGGATGGGATGTCCCTATTTCAAATTGTTTCTCGCAGGGTGGAACGGTGTAGGGAGTCGGGACGGACGGCTCACCTAGACTCGGAGTTTGCAAATCCCTGTTCCAGCTTCCACTTTACGGGCTATCTGAAAGCTCACCTAGACTCGGAGTTTGCAAATCCCTGTTCCAGCTTCCACTTTACGGGCTATCTGAAAGCTCACCTAGGCTCAGAGTTTGCAAAGCAGACGGAACTCTCCTGCTGGCATGCACCTCGACCTGGTTGTTGTAGGTTGGCGTCCGATTGAAGAAGGTTCTGAGTATGAATATGTTTGTTAGAGCGATAAATTTGAGAAGATTTTGCAATTGTTGGGAGAAGAAGTGGCGTCCTCCTGGAGTTTTTTGACGGTAGGAAACACGTAGTACAAGTGGCATCCTCCTGATACGTGGCTCGGAAGCGTCTGAGGTAATCGTAAGGTCGGTAACGGTAAGGTGTATTTGTTGTTCCATTCTACCTCCACCTCGCACGCAGCCTCACAGTCGGGCTTTCCAGCAAACCTCCCTTCACAGTCGAGCTTGCACGCGGCCTCACGTTTACAGCGATTTTGAGCGGCGGGTTCCAACAGCGATTTTGANGTGTATTTGTTGTTCCATTCTACCTCCACCTCGCACGCAGCCTCACAGTCGGGCTTTCCAGCAAACCTCCCTTCACAGTCGAGCTTGCACGCGGCCTCACGTTTACAGCGATTTTGAGCGGCGGGTTCCAACAGCGATTTTGAGCGGCGCACGACTCCTGGACGGTTTCCGGAAGTCTACACACTGCACAGTCCAGACTCCACAGTCGTCCAGCCACCGAAATTTCGGCGAGTTTACAGGTATGCGGGAGTGAAATTTCAAACGTTTTCTTTTAATTTTTTATTTTTTATTGATATATTAAAATTTAAATCATTATACTATATCCCTTATATTCTTATACTATATCGTTTTAAAATTAAAATTATACAAACAGTCATGTTATTTTAATTTATTTAAAATTTTATTTAATTTTAAGTCACCTCTCAGTCATAGTCGATAAAGGCCTCAGTCAGGTGACTATTTTTAATTTTTATTTTTAGTTATAACTTATAACTTATATAATAATAATAACTATATACTAAATTTTTTAATTATTAAATTTTAATAAGACTAAATAATAAATATAATATATGGTATTTACTATTTTTATTTTTATTTTGTAATTTTAATAAATTTCGAATTTTAAATTTAAATTTCAAATTTCAAATTTTTATTTTGTAATTTTTTAAATTTATTTTGTAATTTTTATAAATTTCAAATTTTAGATTTATACTTACAGTAGTGACTATATAGTATACACAGTTTTAAATTTATTATTATTTACTTTATAATTATTTATATTTATTAATAAAATTATAAATTATCATAGTAATTGTTAATTAATAATTTTAATTTATTATTAATTAATAAGTTCTTAACTTATTAAGTGTTCACTGTTTTTAGTTTTACAATTTTTGTAGTGTTATAATTTTTAAATTTTATAAACTCACTGTTTTACATGTGTATCAGTATTATAATTTTTAAATTTTATAAACTCACTGTTTTACATGAGTGTATCAGTATTATAATTTTTAAATTTTATAAACTCACTGTTTTTAGTTTTACAATTTCAGAATTTTTGTAGTGTATCAATGTTTATTTTTGAGTCCTAACAATGGACAAATGACAATGATGATTAGACAATGTCTGCTAGTTCAATGCTCATTAAATTATTTCAATGTTTTATATTTAATATTTATCATTCATGTTTATGTAATATACTAATACGCCATATACATATGCATATGGTGAATCACTGAATTTTAAATAAATTTAAATATTTTAATTTTTTAAAATATTTATTATTTTTCTCTTTCTCTCTCTCTATATATATATTATTGTTGTCTCCATCCCCTGAAAAATTTGGGGGTGTGCTCTAGCCGTCCCCGAAACTCATCCCCCGGTCGCCGTCGTCTCGCCGTCCCCAAAACCAATGCAACATAGAAAAAAATATATCTAGACCCTACAAAATACATATCTTATTTCATGCCTAGTGTTAGTCGTTATTATGATGACTATTTTTTACTTCGATCCCATGCATTAAATTAAGTTCATAATATTATTAGATTTTTTAATTATTTGAATTGCACTTAGCTTATTCCAAGCTAGAGGAGAATGCGAACAACTATGAGACATTGAAGAGTTGAGGATGAATGTGGATGGTCACATTAGTGTAACTCTTATTTTCCCCTCATGTATGGAGGATTCATTTTAAGGGGATTTTTGGGAAAGAGGGACTTGGGAGGAGGATCATGTAATTTGATTTTCAATTTCCCAGAGGGAAAACATAATACAGTCACACAGATTTGTGGTGAAGAATTGTGTAAATAATTTGTTGTTTTTCTTTATGGTAGATATGCAGTATTTTCTTATGAATGTATATTCATTTAGTATTTTATATATATATATATATATATATATATATATATATATATATATATATTCCTAATGCACAATGGATTTATGAATGCAAATTCTAGGTTAATGGATTTATGAATGCAAATTCTAGGTTCATTGGGTTTATAAATAAGTAGATCCAGGAGCATAGAGGAATAGAAATGTGTACTTCAATTTTTGAGTAGCTTCATTGATTCCACTATTTGAGATTATATTTAAATTACATCAATTTAAATTATACAATTTTATTTGTGTATTCAAACCCCCACATAAACCTTGCTACCAAAAAACACATAAATTAAATAAATAAAAAACCCAAAAACTGTAAGCTAGCACCATAAGCTGGAGGAATGATATTAAGGGTGGATACTTGTATTTGAGTGTCTTCATCTAATGAGATTCATGTGAAATTTGATTCAAGACATTATCCAACATCCACAATACACCTACATAACTCTTTTATTTTCAGAGCATATTACTTCTATAGCCCCCCTAGGAAGACACATTGGTTTTTGGAGGTTTCCATGTTTCCCCAGTTAGTCCTCATTGCTACTGATCAAAATCCACCTTTTAGGTACTATTTGTACACTCTAGGTCATATTTTATCATCAAAACAATAATTGAACCAAGATATTCAAGAGAATATCTACAAGTAGTACATCTAGGTCACTTGGATTACCCCCATCCCACCACCCCTGAGAGCATTATCCTTAAGACACAATTCGATTTCAATAATTTTATGCAATTGAGGGATTGTATTATTGTAAAAAATTGGAATATGACCAAGCATTGGGTGCACAACAATATGAAGAGGCCTATATCACTTCAAAATCTAGAGAAATGAGACCCTAGATTTCTTCTCAATTCTCCCCCTGTAGCAGGTCGACCGACTTCAATGATATTTTTGTAGACTTATAATTCTAGATCCCAATTAATATCAATGTGATCTAGTAAACAAACTAGTTCTAGAAGGTCACAAAGTTGAACTTATTTAATATGGAGTTATACACTCTAGGTCCATTCGGATAACTAGTGTTCCATTTGAGGTTGTCATCCCCTTGAACTCTTATTTTAGGAGACATCAACCTTCTATATCCAGGCATCCTTCCATAGTTACACATCCAATCCCCCTCAACACTAGGTATTCCCCTAACAACATCATCAAACAATGCATCAACCCCTTTGTTGTGATTGACGATGGGGAGCATTATGCTTATTCTTCCACCCTTCACTCTAGTTCCAACATGTCTTGAAGTCTGCATTTTCTGTTCAACATGGCTTTGTATATTTTTATCTACATTAATTTTATTTATTACTATTATATAGTTATGTATTTATTATTTCCTTTTATGTTTTTGGTATAGTAATATGAGTTTCTTTTGCACTCCCATTGTTTGTTTACATTGGTTGTACTTTGATTCCAATTAACATACTATTTTGGTAATTCATTCAATATTAATAAAATTATCTACAGAATGAAAGGATGACATTTATAAATACGTCTCCCATGAAGGAGATAGTGGGGCAGGTTTTGGCAAAGATCAAGATTGAGTATTCCTTTGTTGCAAAGCTTGATCCATTGACACTTTTAATGGATAAATATAATGGACCAGAGGGATCAAAGGTCAAGTGTGGCATCGACACTATCCATGTGGTCATTCATTTTATTCCAAAATAGGTTAAGTATGTCTTCCAAATATGGAAAAATACTCTTTAGTCCAAAATTGATACACCATTACCCTATAAGAACTTTCAATTGCAAGGAGAAGGATCGAAGATATGGTAAATCACACTTAGTTTTATGAAGTATGATATCAAACACAATGAGAACACTTATTGGTAATATGTGGAGTTTGACTGGAAATGGACATTGGGTTTTTACCAAGACAAGTTTTAATTCCAAAATCCATGAAGAGATTGAGTGTGTGATAGAACAACGAACTATGTGCATTACGGGTAGTTATCTTTGGGTCTAGAATCATTTGGCATGGTTATGCCTAGGTTCACTTTTGTTCCCACTTTTTAAAAAGTCTATTCATTGATAACATCAAAGACATGTCATGATTTACTTAAGGAAATTTCACAAGGCATAACAAGGTATGGATACCATTTTACTATAGAGTCCATTATTTCAGGATATACTAAAGATGAGATACAATTTACTAATTGAGTTTGGAATTCATTTTGAGTTTGAAATCATGAACAACATAAGAAGGGTACTAAGCATGTTTCAGGCTATGGAGGACAGTGTAAACTAGTTAAATAACTTTGTACAACTTAATTCTCTTCACAATAGGAGGATTGTTTAACATAAGGAAAACCATTTGGAATGATTATAATATGAAATATTTCAGGAATCGTGATATTAAATGGATTTATTATGTATGTCTTCAAAAACATTTTCCATGGCCTTTCTCTGTTCTTACACTTATGATGGCACTTGCCTCATTAATTTCTATGAGGGAGACTTTCAAACAACACCCATAATTTGTTATGAGGGGGGTTTCAAACCACCCCCATAAGATGCTATGAGGGAGGTTTCAAACTGTTCAAATTTCCCTCATAAACTACTATGAGGGGGGTTTCAAAATGCCTCAATACCTTACTATGAGGGGGGGATTCAAATTTCCCCTATAAGATGTTAAGAGGGGGGTTTCAAACCACCCCTATAAGTTTCTATGAGGGTGGTTTTAGAATACCCCTTACATTTCTATGAGGGAGATTTTATACCACACCAATATGTTGTTGTGAAGGTAGTTTATGTATAATTTCCTCATATATATATATATATATATATATTAAATATTATATACATATATAGATTTAATTTTTTTTTGTTAATGTTGACCCGTTCTTCGGATATTCGACACAAGTAACGTTGAATGTTCCACATTATGATCATCGGATAGCTAACAAAACTAACCATCATTCCCATAGAACACTCGTCAGACATGTTATTGGACTACCAGTTTTTCGACGTCTATAGCCCTTAAATTCTCGCTGGATTGCCGACGCAACGCAACGTCGGACGAATAGAAACATCGTTGGTCTAATTGTGTTATCATCGGACATCCATTGGCTATAACCAATGAATTTCCATCAGAGTACCGAGGCATGTTGGGCATCAAACTGTCGGATCACAATGTCAAAAGTATTACTTTGCAATTGGATTTGCAATTGTCATTTGTGTCGCACTTCCAACACTTAGATGTAAGAAATAATAGGAAATGTGAACGATGTTTTGGTCCTTATTTATGTATTCATACCAAATCATGCCTATCGTATATCCGACGGCCTTATTTTTGTCGAAAAATGTGACAAAATTACACCGACAAATCTAATATCCATATTTGGTCGAAATACCGACAGAAGGCCATCAACACACCGACATACAACCATCAGATTTCGTCATAATTCCAGTAGTGAGACTTGGTGAAGGTTGGTGCAGCTCATAGATTGGTGTCTCTTGCTAAGTTGGTTCTTAGTGGTGGGGATTAGTGTGTAACAATATCTATAATAGATTGGTGTCTATTGCTAAGTTTGTGCTTAGTGATGGGGATTAGGGTCTATGAAGAGTTTTAAGATATTGGTGCCTCTTGCGAAGTTGGTGTTTAGCGGTGGGGATTGGTGTCTCCAGTAGATTGATGTCTACGAATATATGTAAGAGTAGGTTGGTGCTTACCAGGATTTTTACTAGTGGGGATTGGTGTCTCCAGTAGGTTGGTGCCTATAAAGAATTATAAAGAGAAGTTTTGTGGTTTTCTCTTGAAAGGGTTTCCACATAACTATTGTGTTACATGTTTTGTAGTTAATAGATCTCATATGTGATTCTTTTCTTATGGTTGATGAATGTTTGAAAAATTAAACAACGTTGTCTTATATTGATTCAATCCACCTCTCAATACAAGTGTGTGGTCAACAATTGGTATCAGAGTGAGTTTCTTCGAAAACGGTCTAACTGTTAGAAGGTAGATCTCAGGAGAACATATGGTCGATCAAGAAGGTTTCTCCACAAACAAGGATTTGTTGTTTAACGAAACAAACTATGCCTTTTGGAGCATAAGGATGAAAAAATATTTAATGGCTCCTTGTTTTGATATTTGGAAATCCATCATGACTGGTTATACATCCCCAACAACTCCACCAACATATGTTGTCAGAAAGAAGCCTACTAAAAATAAAGAAAAAACCATGAATTCCATCTTGTGTGATCTATCAGAATCTGAGTTTGTCAAGGTGATGCATTGTGGATTGGTAAAATAAAGTTGGGACAAGATTTAGAATATCTATGAAGGTGATTTCAAGGTTAAGAAGGAAGAACTACAAACTCGTAGAAGAAAATTTGAGAGTCTGAAAATGAAAGATGAAAAAATTGGTGCATCCTATCTCATTCACGTGGATGACATTTTCAACACCATCATAGGACTTGGTGTAAATTTTTAAGAACCAATGATTTTATCAAAGTTGTTAAGGTCACTCCCCTTAAGATTTGATGCCAAAGTCTCTTCCATTGAAGAAATGAAGGACCTTGATAAATTGAAAATGGATGAATTACATGGGATCCTCGTGACATATGAAATGAGGATGGAGAAAGAAAAGCCATCAAAGAGGGAAACAACCTTCATAGATTTAAATAAGACAAAGAAAAAAGAGAACAAATCAAGCGATGTCTCTGAATATAAATCAGATACAATAGAATCCCATTTTGTGAGGAAACTCAAGAAAGGATCCCAAAAATATAAAGATAAGCTACCCTTCAAATGCTTTAATTGTGGAAAAGTCAAACATTTTTCTACTAAGTGTCGATATGCGAAAAATGAAAGTAGTGATGATGAAGAAGACCATAAAATTAAGAAAGAGACCAATTCTCATCAACACAAAAACAATTACAAAAAGGGTAAACATGAAATAAGAACTCTTATAAAAAATAAAAAAAAGTCTCTACTCCAAAGTGTTGGGTATGTGTTATATTCTTTGCACGAGTAGTAGTGTATGTGTTTCACTGGGCGCGCATGGGGGAGAAATCCCCCCATGCAGGGGTTAGGGGGTAGCACTCACGAGAAATTGTATTTTCCTTGGGAAACATGTCCCATTTTTGGGCAGTTTTTCGGCACATGGTTTTTTGTCGATGGTTTTTTATTTCTGGTTAAGGAATTAGGGTTGTTGACTAATCCAAGTCATTGGGTTAGGTTTTTGGATGTCACTGGCTCCTATATGTATATTTTATTGTAAAAAATGTATCACGATGAATGAATATATAATATGTTGGTTTTCCCGGTTTGGGTTTCCATGGGAAAAATCTCTGTGTAATGTTTGTAGTTTCCATTGTATCTTTTATGTTCTTTTACTGAAAATTTGTTTGTAGTAAATATTGTACAAGATTAAAATCTACATTTGGTATCAGAGCTTTGTTGTCTTCAGAGGGAAACCTTGTGGTCAATGGTTTGGCTCGGGACTGTGATAAGACTTGTTACAGTGGGAGATCTGTGGTATTGATTTTTCAAGTGAAAAGAAATGGCAAGCAATTCGAAAATGGAGATAAAGAATTTTAATGGGAAAAGTTTTGAGATATGGAAGCTCAAGATGGAAGATCTCTTGGTGGATAGAGATTAGTGGATCGCAGTAGATCCAGGTACTGTACCTACAAGAAATTCAATAGATGACTGGAAAAATTTGGATCGAAAGGAAAAGAGCACAATCCGACTGTGTTTCTTAGATTTGGTATTACTGAATGTGTCAAAGGAAGCTACAACAAAGGATTTATGGGATAAGTTGGGGAATTTGTATCAGTCTAAGTCCCTAGTAAATAAATAATTCCTGAGAAATAAGTTGTATAATCTGAGGATGAGAGATGGAGACTCGGTGGCGGAGCATTTGAACATTTTCAATACTATGGTAAGTCAGTTAGTATCTGTTGAGATTAAAATTTCAGATGAAGATAAGTGTATCAGTTTATTGTGTTCTTTACAAGACTCGTGGGATAGTCTGTTTGTGGCCATAGGTAGTAATTCAAATATCTTGAGGTTTGATGAAGTGGTCCCATCCTTGTTGTCGGAGGAGATGAGACGAAAGAATATGGAAGGACAAAGCACAGACGCATTATTTGCAAGAGGATGATCCCATGAAAGAAATAGATCTAAGTTCTTAAGTGGGAGATCTAAGTCTAAGGGTAAATCTAAATCTCCTGGAAGTTTTGTAAAGGTATGTTGGAAATGTGGAAAAGAAGGGCACGACAATAAGCATTGTAGATACAAAGTTGAGAAAAAGAAGGGATCTGAAGAATCTCCTTCTACAGAAGAAAATACCTCCAAGGAAGAAGGAGGGGATGTGTACTTGGATTATTCAAGAACACATGTAGATCATGAGGCATGGTTGGTTGAATCAGGTGCATCCTTTCATATGACTCCCCACAGGGAGTGGTTCTGTGAATATGAAAGGTATGATGGAGGTAATTTTTTCTTAGGTGATGATTCGACAACCAGAATCATAGGACGAGGAAATGTCAAGTTGAGGCTCATAGATGGAAGGATTAGAACACTGCTTGGTGTTTTTCACATCCCAGGTTTGGCCAGAAATTTGATTTATGTAAGAAAAATGGATGATGCAGAGGTAAAAACAATATTTGAAAAGGAAACATGCAGGATGGTTCGAGAAGCAATGGTGTTGCTGAAGGGAGTTTGGTTTGGAACTATGTATAAGATGCAAGGAAGCAGTATTAGTGATGGGTGTAATATTTACATTGTTCCTGATATTGGAGTTCAAGAAGAAAGAACTCCTACAGTCCCTGGAAAAATGGTTATGCTATGGCATCAAAGACTGGGACATATTGGAGAGAACGGTCTTCGACTACTACATGGTAAATGTATGGTTGAAGGTATGTCTAACTTATCTCTAGATTTTAATTTCTGTGAACATTGTCTATATGGGAAGAAGAATCGGGTAAGATTCCCCTCTGGTGCAACGAGGGCAGAAGGAATTTTACAGGTAGTTCACAGTGATGTTTTTGGACCTGTGTCGGTCCCATTATTAGGAAAATTTGTGTACTATGTCTCATTTATAGATGACTTATCAAGGAATACTTGGATATATTTCCTCAGGAAGAAATATGAATTATTTTGACAGGTTTAAAGAGTTTAAGGATCTTGTTGAGAATCAAACAGAGAAAATCATTAAGGTGTTGAGGATAGATAATGGCGGAGAGTTATGCGGGCATGAATTTGAAGAATTCTATAAGAAGTGTGGTATATCAAGTCAAAAGACTAATCCATATACACCTTAGCATAATGGAGTTGCAGAAAGGATGAAAAATACGTTGATGGAAAAAGAAAAGTGCATGCTCAGTGGTGTCAAGTTAGGGCAAGAATTCTGGGCAGAGGCAGTGGGTACTACATGTTACTTGTTCAACAGATCATCCTCATCAACATTGGATGACAAGACTCCACAAGATGTATGGAATGGTAAGAAACCTTCTCTCAAACATCTCAATATATTTGGTTGTGATGCATATGTTCATGTTCCAAACGAAAACATGTGTAAGCTAGATAAGAAGGCTGAAAAGTGTATCTTTATTGGATATAAAGATGGTCTCAAAGGTTATAAGCTTTGGAACCCAAAAATTAAGAAGGTAGTGTATAGTCAAGATGTGGTTTTTAGAGAAATGAAGGATGTTGTTAAACAGGAATTCCTACCAAGTAAGGAAGAACCAGAGAAAATAGAGTTTGATTTAAAGGATGGTGAATCAGACTCTACAAAAGAACAAGAATCAGAAGAACAAGATCCTCATACTCCAGTATTGAGGAGATTGGTTCAAGAAAGAAGGGTACCGGAAATGTATACTCCATCTGATTTCCATTCAAATTTTGCTTTGTCTATTACTGATGATGATCCTAGAACTGTCAAGGAGGCAGTCAATTTAGAGGATGGAAATCTATGGAAAAAGGCCATGGACGAAGAAATGGAAGCCTTGGATAAGAATGAGGCTTGGGATCTAGTGGAGTTGCCAACTAGAAGAAATCCCATTGGAAGAAAATGGGTATTTAAAAAGAAGTTGAATGCAGAAGGAAAAGTGGAGAAATAAAAAGCTCGGTTAGTAGCAAAGGGTTATTCCCAGGTTGAGGGAACTGATTTTGGTGAGATTTTTTTCTCGTATTGCCAATTTAACCTCTATAATATTTTTGTTATGTGTTGCTACTACATTTGATTTTGAAGTAGAACAGATGGATGTGAAGACAACATTCCTACATGGGGATCTAGAAGAAGAAATACATATGAAGCAACTAGAAGGTTATGTTGTGAAGGGAAAGACGAAGTTCGTATGCAAGCTAAAAAAGTTCATGTATGGTTTAAAACAATCACCAAGGATGTGGTATCAAAAATTTGATACTTATATGCTAGGACTTGGCTTCACAAGAAGCAAAGAGGATCAATGTGTTTATTTTAATCATTTGATTTATTTGGTCTTGTATGTGGATGACATGTTGTTGATAGGAAACAAAAAGAATATTATCCAAGATGTGAAAACTCAGTTGTCCTCTAAATTTGACATGAATGATATCGGTGCTTCAAATTTCATTTTGGGCATGGAAATTAAAAGAGATCGGAAAAAAAGGAAGCTTGGGTTAAATAATAGAAAATATGTCGAGACAATATTGCAGAGGTTTAATATGCAGGAATGTAAATCAATCAAGGTTCCTATTCATGTTGGTGTAAATTTATCTGTGGATCAGTGTCCCAAGACACAGGAAGAGGAGGAGGACATGTATATTGTTCTGTATGTGAAAGTAGTTGGCAGTTTGATGTATGCAATGGTATGTACTAGACCGGACATTGCACATGCAGTGGGCGTTTTGAGCAGGTATATGTCAAAACCAGGGAAGAAGCATTAGACAACAATAAAAAGGTTTTTCATGTATTTGCGTGGAACTTCTAGTTATGGATTGCGCTACCAAGGAATACCGGGATTGGACATAGTGGTGGTTATACATGGCTTTGTGGATGCAGACTGAGCTATAGATCTAGATCGTAGGAGATATACAAGTGGGTATGTCTTTAACCTGTTTGGAGGAGCAATAAGTTGGATGAGAAAAAGACAGGTTGTAGAGGCACTTTCAACTACAGAAGTTGAATACATGGCAGCCACTCATGCAAGTAAGGAAGCAGTATGGCTACAAAGATTGTGTTTAGGTTTTGGGTTGGTACAACAAGTTATAATGATATATTGTGACAATCATAGTGTAATTTTTCTGGCAAAGAACCCAACTTATCATTCAAAGACAAAGCATATTGATATTCAATATCCCTTTGTGAGAGACATGGTTGAAGAAAATAAAGTGTTGTTGATGAAGGTGGACAATTTGAATAATATTGCAAATTCATTAACAAAATCTGTGAGCATTGATAAGTTCTCTTGGTGTAGAGGATCCATGGGCATTGATGCCCTGGATTGTTGACTATGTAACCCTGTTACCCCCTGTATGCAAAGAAAAAAACAAGTGGGAGAATGTTGGGTATGTGTTATATTATTTGCATGAGTAGTAGTGTTTGTGTTCTGTCGGATGCACAGGGGGGAGAAATCCCCCCGCGCGGGGGTTCGGGGGAAGTGCCCCTGAGAATTTTTTTTTGCCTCGCGAAACATGTCGCATTTTTGGGCGGTTTTTCGGCACATGGTTTTCTGCCGATGGTTTTCTATTTCTGGTTAAGGAATTAGGGTTGTTGACTAATCTAATTCATTGGGTTAGGGTTTTGGATGTTGTTGGATCCTATATGTATATTGTATTGTAAACAATGTATCATGATGAATGAATATAAAATAAGTTGGTTTTCCCAGTTTGGGTTTCTAGGGGAAAAGTTTATGTGTAATGTTTGTATTTTCCATTGTATCTTTTTTGTTATTTTATTGAAAATATTTTTGTCGTAAATATTGTACAAGGTTAAAATCTACACAAAGAGGATAGTGACTTGTTTTAAGAAAGCAGTGAAAGCAATTTCGATAGTGATAGAGAAGAAACTCTCTTTTTGGCGATCAAAATAAAGATATATGAAGACAAAGGGAATGAAATTATGGATTTAGAAGAAGAAGAAAATGTCGAAACAAATGGGGAAGTGGATCTTGAATAAGAACTCATGTGTTTCCTAAGAGAAATAAAGAAGCTTAGGAAAAATAATTTGAAACAAAAGGAGTAGTTGCAAAAATATTAAGAAGAGGATCATGATTCAAAAGTCAAAATGTCACAAAGCCTTGAAGAAACAAAAAATATGATCATGAATCGAAAGGTTCAATTAGAAGAGGAAAGAGGGATAGAATAAGTGGTGAGAATCTAGCTAAAGGAAAAGGAAGAAAACTATGAAGAGATAGAATCTGAAATTGTTTCCTTAAGAAAGGAAATGGAGAAAAAACTATTAATTTGAATAGAAGCTTGACGTTTGAAAAGAGTGTTGAAATCTTAGACAAGATCATCAATTGTCAAAGTTCTCCATTCATTAAGACTAGTCTTGGGTATGATGTTGTTGTTGCCTCTCTACCTACACCCGGCCTTACTACAACTAGGGAAGTTTCATTTGTTGTAGGTGGAGTTCAAATTGGTTTTCCATAAGAGAAACCTATTGTTGATTGTGCTAAAAATGTTGATGAGTTTCTTGTTAATCACATTCCAAAATTTGAGCATGATGTTATAGATGACATTGTTGTTGATATGTTGGGTCGTTTTACTACTGTAAGTGAACCTAATAATAAGCCTACTTCCTTTGATCAGTCAACACAAAAATTTGTGCCCTATCAAAAAGGAATGCCAATCATGCTTTCAAATCTTTGCAGAAGAGACGTGAAAGACAAAATTGTGGACCAGTACCAACTACCATGATAAATTGTGGTTAGATTGATGGATGGTTATGGAATTATTTGACTAGATGTTTGGGGATTCATATTGTTGTGTATCATCGGCTATACAGTCATGAAAATTCCATCTTACTATTTCCTTGGAAGTGGTTGACCAAGGATCAACTTGACATGACAATCAACTGGAGTTTCGACTAGGTATTTGAAGATTGAGTTTTGACTAGGTTGTTCGTCGACAAGAATTTTTTATGAGAACTATTGTTGCTACTTTTTTATCCCTCAAAGGGGGGAATACTTGAAGTTGTTGATATGTGAACCCAATGGAATGGTGATTTTAATTGTTTTCTATGTGAAGGATTTTTTCTCTTTCTAGTTATTAGATATGTATATTCAGTCATTTTGGCTTTGATTATGCATATAATAAAACATTGTTGAACTAGTTCCCACTATTCAGCTTCCATCTGGGTTCTTCCTTGAATCTATGGACAATTTGTTTTTATTCGTTGCAAAGTTATTACAATGAGAAATGAAAATGTAATCTATTTAAAGTTAACATAAACACATCGATTAAGGAGCCTTAGTCTCTAAGGAAATCTTGGAGTCTTAGATCATGACACACAAAATATGTTTTGGTAAAAGTCCAATGTTTATAGATTTATCACATAGTTACTGGAAATTACATTTAAAATACTGGAAAGTGTTGTCCTTGCATGGAAATTTCTTATATTCCCTCTCTATCCTAGGAATAAAGCTTAAACATATTACTGGAAAAAATTATGGTGTGTGTGTGTGATTGATGTTCTATAGTTTGGTATAACTATATTTATCAAATAATTTCCTACCTCTTATGTAGAACATAATGAATCATGTTTGAAAGAAACATGTTTATAAAAAAAATAAAAAAAAATCATGGGATCAAGTTGATTTTGGGTGTTAAGCACATTGGACTACATGACATTCAAGCACAACTAATTGATATTTGATAATGTTATATGTTCAAACCACTTCTATTGGACCAATATATACATGCATGCACCCACATCAGTGAAATTGTTAGAATATGATGGATGTGCTCGTTTAACCATAGACAATATCAATATTGTCACCCAACCATAGGCCAAAGCCACCTCTGAGCACCTTAACCTTGACATAGAATCATTCCGTAAGAAAACCCTAGGCTAGATAGCCAAACAAAGGGTGGTGCATCCTTCTCTAAGAATAGCGCACCAAGCAAGAGTGACAAAAGATGATCAGAGAGTCCAAACCATAACCAAGAGAGAGTCCAAGCCAAAACCAAAATATGCTAGTTGTAGTAGCTGCAAAAACAACTCTCCTCCAGACTTGTGCACAAACTAGCCAACTGCAGTGCGCACAAGTGTTGCTTCTGTCGTTCTGAGAATACTGGCCAGAATGAAGATTGGCCTCCTATATTTATACAATTTTTGGTAGACTGCCTGGGTTGAGTTCTCATTCTAGGTACTAATTCTTTAGTATGTAGCATTTCCTTTAGACGACTTCTTCTCTTGGAGGCCAATAACCTAATACAAGTCATTCTCTTGAGTTGACTTGTCGTCTAGGGTTATTAACCAATTAATTAGGGTTTCTTCTTGCTTCCCAAAATATTCTATTCTCGTCAGGTTTATACGTGGAGGTAAATACCTCTCGCAGCTACCATAATAACAACACTCCCTCCTAGCTAGGGAGTTATTGAAGGTAATGGTCTTGAGCAAAAACATACCATTTATCTGATATCATCAACATAGTCGTACAGACTAACTCATGATTATATCATGACCACCACCATCATTATCAGTGTCATCAGCTGCATCATCTCTCTAAACCATACTCCATCTGAGTAATTAGACATGATGTTGGACAAGTCACTCACTCCACAGAGTGACATAAGAGCCATTCTTCTAATCCTGACATATGTCCTAGAAGAATAAATGTCCTAGACCATTTCCCATCTGGGGAATCTTTTTCCATTGATTATCCATCTAGATGATAATCACTTCCAACACTACTGATAGTCTTCAAGGAAATTGGAACAATGTCATTCAATAGAACACAATTGTGTCTATCCATAGTAGTACACAACTACAATCCAGTGGTACACTACCACACCAAGTAGCACACAGATACTTGATCAGTGGCATATAGTCACAATCAGTGGAACACATCCACCACAGTAGTATACATCTACTGTCTGGAGACATACAGTCTCCATAACAATCATATCATTTAATATCAACCTGCACAAAAAACATTGTTATGATATAAACTGAATCCTCTAGGCCATTCTTCTACTCACATCTGTGAGATATGGAAGAGCATCTACCCTCAAAAGGTAAAACATCAATGATGAGCTATCTATACTATGCTTCTCAATCAAGGAAGAATAATTGTCTCGATTTCTGAGCCTAGACCATTCACCTATATGGGCCATTCCTCTGGCACTAAAAAAAGTGCAACCTGGAGAGAATGAGTCTGCCCTAGGGAATCCTTGTTCCTGATTGTTGAACCTGGACCATTCACCTATTTGGGCCATTCCTTCGGCACTAAACAAAGTGAAGCTTGGAGAGAATGAATCTGCCCTAGGGAATGACTATCTGGACCATTTGCAAAGGAAATGATTGTCCTGCACCAACCTCCAAAACAGACCATTCTTCGAAACTCCTCACAATTGTGAGTTTCGAAAGAATGGTTGTCCAACGAGGCGGACTAGTCTTCTTGACCACTACTGAGACTGTCGTCAAGAAGAGAGACTTTCCTAGACCATTCTGCCACACTAGCCACAAGGGGAATCATTTTCTATGGTACATCAACAGTCCATCGAACCATTTTCATTACGAAAATGATTGTTCGATCTTGACCATTTTCCGAACTGGAAAATGCCTGTCCATCAGAAATCTCAAACCACTTTTCGAACTAGAAAGGAACTGCTCATCCTGGACCATTTTTCAAACTGAAAAATGACTTTCCATAAATCAATAACACATCAGTGCTCCCTCCCAACCTAGGAGTCATCTCTTCCTTTTTCAATAAGGAAGTCGTCTCCACGAGCTCCAACTTGAGTATGCAAACTCTTTCATTTTGGACACAGTCTTCACCAAAATATTTGCTTATATGCTTATCTGTGGAGATATATATATTGGAGAACCACTTGTCCTTTTTGCACTTCATCATGGAGAATGTTATTCTTGATCTCAATGTACTTCAGTCTTTCTGGAACACTGGTTTTCTGAAGGCTTCATATAGCTCTGATCATCATAGTTGAATTCAACTCTTTTGTTTCCTGTTAGCTCATAAGGGTCAAACTTGGAACATATCCAAGTGGTACTTCTTCTGTCATCATGATATATTTGTCATGGATTAGCAATCCATCATCCTTGAGTTCTGAGTAACCATTCTAATATAGTATCTTTGTTATAGAAGGTTTTTCACCACGCTTCTGTTGTGCATTGGAGGCTTTGCACCAAGTTGTTTGAATCCATACAAGACCTTCTTCCATATGCATATAAGAGTCTCTTCCTATTATACCTCAAAGCCTTGAGGTTGTTCTTCATACGCTCTTTGTTCAACTATTCTGGAGAATAGTCTTTGCATTCATCTGATGTAAACACCAACCCATGGATATTGCAGACGATATAATGGCTCATGTAGAGGTATGTCTAGTTTACTGGAACAAACAATCATCATAGTCTTCTCCCTCCATCTGGGAGAACCTCTAGTTCTAGATCTCGCAATGCTTTCATTCATAAGTCTTCCATACACTGTTCTTCATCACAACTTTCAGTTCCTCTACTTGATTGCTTTTAGTGAGTTCATATCAGGCTGGTAGTCTTGTGATTCTCGATACAATGATTGGTTTTTCTATCTTTTCTTTCTTTGTTAGAATCTTCATGTTCTTCCTCATGTTTCTCTTTAGCTCTTGGGTCCATGGAGTTTTCTATAGATTCCTAAAGATTCCAACTTATTTCTTTCATCATAGGATCATGGATGTGGATGGACAACCAGGGATACTTTAAGGCTTCTTTTCGAAGAAGACTTCTTCTAAATTCAAATTGAACACGTGTTGCTTTTCATGGTTGATATCATTGATGGTAACATGAATAGATACTTCATAATCTTCAATGGATCATTACGATTAGATCCCTCCTAATCCTTGCTTCATGCATGAATGCGTGCTCTTCTTTTGGAAACATATAATCAACTCCCTCCATCTAATAGAGTCCATGCTTTCGTCTGCATCCTTATTGCCTTCTACAAAGTGTCATAAGTCTTTTTCCAATTTCCTCTTGATTGTTGACTTATTTTTGTCTTTACTTCTTCTAGGTTTCTTCAAGATTGATTTTGATTTCGGCTTATCTTGCAGTTGTTAATTATGTAATAACTTCCACATGAATTGTTACCAGGGTTTGTTGATGTACTTCATCCTTTCATGTGTATTTCCTGACTTGTAGTCATTGTGATAGCAATCATTATCTTGTTGTTCTTCCGTAGGTATAATTTCTCTTTGAACATATTACCTTCTAGGCAATAGATATGCAAGATATGTACAGAAAACATGGTATGTACAAGAACTATGAAGAGTATTGTTACCTTGTCTTAGAAGAAGAAGTGTGTTTTGTCCTGCTTGGTTTTCTTTGAGGGTTCCCTTTCTTCGACAACTGATGCTTCGTGTGTTTCCTTCCTTTTATTTAAATTGGGCCAATGATTCTTGTAGTGATCATACTTTCGACAATTGAAGCATTGTATTCTTGACATATCTTTCTCTTGATTTGGTTTCTTCCTGGATCCAAACTTCCTTTTATTCCTGAAATCCTTGAACCTTGTTGTGAAGCCTTGATCATCGTACTTATTTGGGGGTTTCTCTTTTTAACTTATCCTTTATTCTTCTTGTGCACATCAAGTCCAAAGTTCCTCAAATGTAGGATACTCCTTCCTTGTGTTCATGCTTGCGGAAAATGCATCCCATGTCTTGGGAAGACCTTTGAGTACTATGTTTACCAGTTCCTTCTCTGAAATGATCTCTTCAATATCTTGTAGTTGATCTCTTAACTGAGATATTCTCACAAAATATGATGTTATCTTGTCATCATCATTCATCTTCATGTCATGGAGCTCATTATTCAAACTCATTACTTGTCCAATGTTTTTGACTGAGAAGAGGTTTGTTAGGGCATCGTACATCTTCTTAGATGAATCAAGATGGGATATGTAGGGTATCAGGTGGTATTTTATAGAATCCACTATGATACTCATGGCATTGATATCATTGTATTTGAACTTCTCCATAACTGCAACATTCTACGATTCCTTTTCTTTTCCTTCTTCAAACTCTGGTTCCACAATATTTCCTTTCACGATATCCAACACTTTATTCTTGGCAAGGATGAGATCAATCCTTGGCTTCCATTCTCCGAAGTTAGAAGCCCCATCTAACTTGTTTTTTGACTTCATAGAGTAAGTCATGGTTTCTTTGACTTGGTCAACCCTACATTTGACCAAAAACTCAAACTTGATGTCTTAACTTGCTGAGAGTACCAGGAGATGGGCTAGGCTAGGATGCACTAGTCTATCTAAAAATTAGGACAATACCTTCACTTAAGGTGCCTCCAAGAGAGGATTAGGGTTTATGCAACTGCACCTGCTAGTAACCCTAGCGGTAGTGCTTTGGTAACTGCTCCTGCTAGAAACCCTAGTGGAAGTTCTTCAACAAGCTTAGTATCCTTATGGTTATGCTCCCTTCCAATGGTTATACTGAATGAAGGAGGTGTGGGCCCATAACCTGTTAGAATATGATGGATGTGCTCATTTAACCATAGACAATATCAATAGTGTCACCCAACCATAGGTCGAAGCCACCCCCGAGCACCTTAACCTTGATAGAGAGTCATTTCGGAAGAAAACCCTAGGCTAGATATCCAAACAAAGGGTGGCACATCTTTCTCCAAGAATAGCGCACCAAGAAAGAGTGACAAAATTTGATCAGAGAGTCCAAACCATAACCAAGAGAGAGTCCAAGACAAAACCAAAATATGCTAGTTGCAGCAGCTGCAACAACAACTCTCATCCAGACTGGCCAAAATGAAGACTGGCCTCCTGTATTTATACTATTTCTGGCAGACTGCTTGGGCCGACTTCTCATTCTGGGTACTAATTCTTTAGTATATAACATTTCCTTTAGCCGACTTCTTCTCTTGGAGTCTAATAACCTAATACAAGTCATTCTCTTGAGTCGAATTGTCTTCTAGGGTTATTAACCAATTAATTAGGGTTTCTTATTGCTTCCTGGAATATTCTATTCTCGTCAGGTTTATACGTGGAGGTAAATACCTCCCACAGCTACCATAATGTCAACAAAAATTACTATTTTTTATAATTAGATAAATGAAATGCCTAGGTAATTGAGACTATGAGTCATCGATATTAGAGTTCCATTAAGTTGTTGAATTCTTTGTGACCTATTTCATCCACATCCTACAACTGTGTGTCCTATTTCATCCACATTCTCTTCATGGCTTGCCTCAACCATGTGTCATGCTTCCCCAAACAAGTGCCCAAGGACAGAACCAAGATGAGTGGAGTTTCTCAATGAGCACAAAGAAGGAAAGACTACCTGTTATCTTAAGGTTGGTGTTGGAATGGCATGAGGTGATGACTAGGATAGAACTCTAAGCCCTTAACCAATTTATGGATATCCTTGAGCTTCTCCTTTGCATTTCCATATTTAGGATATTCCACACTACCCAGTCATCATAGTAGAGGCAACTAGAGACAAGGTAGAGGGAATAAAACCCATGTCGAGTGAAGAAAAGGGGTTAAATCACCATTAATTTTTTGGTGCCTCTCTCCCTAACCCAGCTTGAGATAAATTTCTTTACCTTGGATATGTCCCAACATATGGATATGACCATCCCACCCAAAGGTTCTCAATATTGTAGGCTTGTCTCATTGGAATAAGGGTGGATGGATGAGCGTATTAGGGTCCCTAAACCTCGGGGAAGGCCATTAGTCATTAAAGGAAAAGGATCAAGAAATGGTCAATCATTCGATAGTATTAGTCGGTAAAATGCACTAGATCAACCGTTTTCCCTATAGAATCCATGTAGATCTCTTATTTTTTGCAAGGTTGTGGTTTTTATAGATGTTATCTAGGGTTAATATCAATATCATAGCGAAGATCCCTTAGATATGAAGGTATTATGGGATAAAAATCCATGATATACAATTTTGTGGTGAGGGAAATTGTGGTTCTTGCAAAGTACATGGAATTCATAGGCAATTTCACTAGTAGTTCCACAAAGTTCCTACAAAATATTATCGTCGTAAACAACAAGTTCACATACAACTGTGATAATCACACCTTTAACTACCTTGTTGAAGATGGCTCTGGTATGTGTTTTTTCTTATATATTTCTCTTGTTTTTTTACTCTTTTTGATCGAATTAGGGTTATATTCATGATGGTTATGACTGGGATATATTAAGTGCCAGGATATTGGATTTCTAAGTAGTGGTTTTCATTACTTTGTTTAATGGTAATGTTGGAGGCCATTGTCACATTATATGGAGTTTTCATAATGATTATTCATAGAATAGGGCAGAGTGTAGTTATGTTTAGGGAAGTTTTGGAGAAGAGGAGGGGAAATCACATGAAGTAAAAAGTTTCTCTTTCTTAGGAACTCACTATTAGCACTTGAACTCACCTCTGGATTGCGACAGAGGTAATCCTAATACCCATCAGTTTTATGTCACAATGAGTAAATTTAAGGGTGGTCTAATGGACGCAGTCTCGGGATTATAGCACTTTAACTCAGAAAACCTGGGTTGGCATGCATAAATAGATGAGGTCTTGATCTAACTTCAATTAGTAAGTTTTAGTATAGTGATGAGTAGGGGGAAGAATGGGTGAGGAAATTTAGAGGTCTACTGTGGACATTGGGTCTTCCAGCAGCTTAAGGAGGAAAAGATCTAAATACAATATCTTCTTGAACACAAAACTTCAGGAAATGGAAAACGTCATAACAATATTGCAATCAAACATACATCACAATACAGTCACAACAACTCCACTGGATCACCCATGCCTGAGTCTTCAATATTAGAAGAAAAAGAAATGATAGGAATGTTGACTATCATTAAACAAGAAGTCTCAAATGGTGATCCATAACTAGAGAACCAGAGGCTTCATCAAAACTTTACAATCGAGAGCATAGCTCTACCATCGACCATAACAAAATATCAAAACTGAGTATATATACTCAAAGAAACTTCCACCACCCGGAGTGTTACCTAGCTACTATAATCAAATCTTCACGTCTGCATCTTCTTCTGTCAGGATGCACTTGCATTATTTTGTCAGACGCAAGATCATATCGGTATGGGCTTCACTCGAAAATCCATGACAGGAAAAATTTAGCTGACAGTCTGCCTTCTACGGCCAGATTTTTCATGCTTTCCATTTATGTGGTGAGATGAGGTTTCAACCACCTTCCCTATTTTAATTAACTATTTTCATCGGGATCGGGGTGAGACCTGACACCCATGAATGCTCCAAGCGAGCTTAAGACTCCTTCGAGTCAAAACGGGCGCCTTGAGGTCACACAGATCTTCCTCTATGACCAACTCAGGCGCTTTGATCCTTTGCGCAGCTCTGTTCCTTTCCCCATGCAACCTCAAGCCATGAATTCATGCTTATCCCATATGAATTTTCGGGATTTCGCATTTCGGGAGTTCTCACTTCCCTTGATTCCAAACATCCCGATGCTCAAAATCGTGAAAATGTTTGTCTCGATCAACGGTCGGATTTTCTTTGGATCTGACAGTCACGATCATCCCCTTGAACAACTTTATTCGTCCACTACTCGAATGGTCGCTTTCCCTTCCTATAGCCCTGCTTCCATATGACCTTGGGCAGTGACCGCGAGCCTAATTCCCAGGCACGTCACAATTTCACGTTTCGCGAACTCATGTTGCGCTCTATGCTCAAACCTCTGAGTCGTGAAATCGCCACGCTCTGATCGGGTGACAAGTGTCCCCTTTGATCAAATGACCCAGACGACATCAGAATTTCAAGACATTGCACCTCACGAGTCTTCAAGACTCTTCCCTCTTACTTTCTCGACTTGCGAAATCGTGAAAAGGTGATCCAACGGTCCAGCTCTCTCTTTGATCAACGTCTGCAATATTTTCATGATTTCACATTTTGGGAGCTCTGATGACTCTGCTCCTTGACCGCTCCATATCACGAAACCATGAAACATTGATCGCACACAATGTGTCCTTCGCAGCACCAACGGCTAGGATGGACCTCGTGATTTCAAAAATCTTGTTGACGTTAAACTCATCCTAACTTTATATCCTGATCACCCAATGGTCATCGATCTGATATGATTGATGGATCTCTTCCATTGGAAATTGATCTTCCTCGCTCGGTTGATTTTCTTTTATATTAGACTTCTTCAAGTGTTGTGCTTGGTGCTCACAACTATGGCCTGTGAACAATTTCTTGGATGACTGGTTGAAGGCTCGGGAAAGTAGAGGATCAATGAAAGAGGTAAGAGAGAAGCACTCGACTTTAGGGAAAACAAAAAGGCTTAGGGTCGATACTCTTCAAGCAAGCCAACAAGGAAAACAAGTCGATAAAATGAGTGAAGGAAAACAGAAGAAAACTACAAGCTGAGAGGAAAAAAATAAAAAAGGAGAAACTGAAAAAATTACAGACCTAGGTAGAAACAACAGACTCACAAGACTTTAACAAGTTTATGTGATAACATTAGGCTCCATGGGGGATAGATTCCTCCCTCTGAGGCTCTAAGAACTCTTTCAGCGGATTCAATGCCTTAGTGTTGGGTTGTGGAGTATTGGATTAAAAATAAAACAAATGAACATAAAACATGAATGGTAATTACAATGGTGGGACGCCGACTACGGCTTTAAACAAAATACCTTTTCGGGAAATGCCCATTTATGGGGACACTAAAAACTTCATCTCCCTCCAAATTTTGTAACCTGTAAGTATTATTTTGAAATACCTCTAAAATTTTGAAGGGACCATTCCAAAGGGCTTCGAATTTACCATGCTTGCCCTTGTCATGTCTAGGTGCATCCCACTTGAGAACTAGATCTCCCAGCTAGAAATCCTCTTTTCTTACTTTCCTGTCGAAAGCCTCCTTGATCCTTTATTGATAGTCATGTGCCTTATCTGTCATCTTCTTTCTAGTCAGTTGCACCTCTAACAGCTGATGTATCCTTCTGATCATGTCATCAAGTTCTCCTTGGCAGTCCTGGAATAATTTTTCAACAGGCATGGCAAGTTGAGGAGGAAAAACTACTTCAGTTCCATTATCCATAAACGAGCTGAAAAGGAGAGAGACCCAACGACCTTTTTGTTGTCACTCTATCATCCCACATAGCAAATTTGAGATTTGAATCCCATGATTTCTTGTTATCCTCTAACAGTCTTTTGATGATCTTGATCAAGATTTTGTTAGAGGATTATGCTAATCCATTGCCTTGTAGATAGTAAGGGGTGGAGTGGATTAATGAAATTTTGAATTGCTCACAAAATTGGATTAATGGCTCGGCCTTGAAGGATGCAACATTATCAGTGATATTCCTTTTTGGACAACCAAACCTTGCTATAATGTCTTCAAGAAAACCAATGATCACTTTTTGAGAATCACTCCTTGTGGGAATGGCTTCTATCCACTTAGTGAAATAATCTGTTGCAGTTAAAATCCACCTGTGCTTACCACTCGAAGGAGGATGAATCTCCCCAATAAATTCTAGGCCCCACTGCTGAAAGGGTCCTGAAGCTACCACAGGCTTCAATGGCAAAGACTTGAGATGATGCTTCCCAGAGAATTTCTGATATTTGATGCAAGCTCTAAATTTTTCACAGACATCAGTGAATAGAGTAGTCCAGTAGTACCCAGCCCTAAGAATTTTATAGGTTGTGGTTTCCCAGAAATGATGCCCTCCACATAGGTTTCTATGGAAATCAAACATAATCATTTGGGCCTCCTGTGGGTTTAGACATCTTAGAAGCACTCCCAAAGGGTCTTTCCAATACAAGACATGTTCAATAAGGCAATACCTAATTGCTTTGAGCTTTAAATCTCTTTCCTTACTTCTTCCCATACCATCTGGAGGTCGTAACTCTTGAAGAAAATATATAATGTATTTGTACCAGGTGCATTCTGCCAATTGAGGGTTGTCCCGAGGGATTTTATCACGTAACTCACCCTGTTGATTTTCTGAGTTGGTGTTGATGAAGCTAACCCCCAAAGATTTTTAATTGGATTCAGCCAGTAGCTTGGCTAAACCTTGGCCTTTAACTAGTTTGGTGGGTTTTATTTCCAGATCAAATTCAAGGATTTTGGCAATCCATTTGCTCCTTCTTTCGTCTATGTCAATCTAAATGAGAATGTCCTTCACAGAAGATGAAGGAACATATGCAATGATCTTCGAATGAAAAACATGGACTCTGAAAGCCTTGAGAGACTTCACCAAGGCATAGGCCTGCTTCTCCATGATATCATGTCCGACCTCTGTGTCTCTTAGTGCTCTGCTGAAAAATGAAATAGGTTGCTCTTGCCCTTCAACGTTTTTCGGTAATAAAACAACTTCCACTATATGAAAAGAAGCAAAAGAAAAAATCAGAAAATCCTTGGAATAATTAGGACTAACTAGCACAGGTGCTTCAGTCAATGCCTTCTTGATTTGGTTGAAGGATTATCTGTACTCAGTAGTCCATTTTACTTCGTTCCCCTTCCTGAGCATGGTTGTGATATGCTTCACCCATTCAAAAAAATTTGAAACAAACCTTCTTAGAAAATAGATTTTGCCCAGAAAGGACTGAACCTCCTTCTTAGAACTAGGAAGTGATAAGTCTTGAATAGATTCTACTATGCTTGAATCAATCCTGACCCCCTCAGCTAATACAATGTGTCCCAACAATTTTCCTTCCTACATGGCAAATAAAGACTTCTTGGGATTCAGGGAGAGACCAAACCTTCTGCATTTTGAGAAGACTTTCCTCAGATGTTGAAAATGTTCTCTATCAGATTTGGAGAAGACCGTTATGTCATCCAAATAGATGACCACAAATTTATCTCTTTCCCCAATAAAAGCGATGTCCATGGCTCGTTGGAAGGTTGCTCCTGCGTTCATTAATCAAAAGGGAATTTTGGCATACATGAATGTGCCCCAAGGAGTGGTGAAGGTGGCAGGATAGAGATCTGGTTGTAGCCAAAAAATCCATCTATCATGGAGATCCTGGATGCGCCTATCACCCTCTGCAATATGTGTTCCATCTTTGGCAAAGGGTAATTGTCCTTCTTAGAGCTTTTGTTCACATTTCTGAAATCGACATGGAGTTTGATTTCTCCACTCTTCTTTCTCACTGGGACCAGGATAGCTACCCATTTAGAATATCTCAAAGGCACAATAATTTGAGCATCCAAAATCTTCTTCACCTCCCTTTCCATAATAGGTAGCAGCATAGGATTTATCTATCTTAATTTTTTCCTAAATGGTTTAGCTTCCTCTTTCAATGGAATCTTATGCTCAATGAAACTGGTGTCATATGTTCTGAGGTCTTCATAGGTCCAGGAAAACACATCATAAAATTCCTTTAATAGATCAGTATACTCGACCCTCTGCTCCCTTGACAGGCTGCTTGACAACTTGATGAATTTTGGATCCTTCTATGTGCCAATATTGCACTCAACTACATTAGCATCCTCAGTTGGGCCTTTAAACTTTACTGCCACATCATTTCGATCAAATAGTCTTTCCAAAGGGACCAGTCCCTTTGGGATGTGATTTCTAGGCAATTGCACAATATGATGATCATCAATTTTGTTCAGAAGAACATCAGCATGAGGATTTATTTCAGAGTCAGGATCCTGGTCGATGTGTAATGTTGAAAACTCCTGAACAGTTTCCAGAAATCTTTTGATTTCAAGATCATCCTCAAACACTTTCCAATGCTTGACATTGTTAGGTATAGAGGGTCTATATTTCACTTCTACATCATACCTGAGTTTGGGTGGAAGAGGGATTATGAAATTTCTTGATGAAATGGCGAGAGAATCAACCATCACATTTTCTTCTCTCAGGAGAAATGAAATGTTGAAATCTAGGAAAAAAATGTCAATGAGGTCCCATACTTCATTTCTATAACTTATGAGCCGAGGGTGTTTGGTTTGATAAATATTTCTAATCTTCTGGATAATCAACTCAACATCACCAAAAACTGATATCTCTTTGATCCCCATGTCCTTTGCATCCCTTAATCCCAAAACAAGAGCTTCATACTCTTCCACATTGTTGGTAGTTTCAAACTCTAATTTGTATGACAGAGATATGGATTCTTGAGCAGGGGAAACAAAGACTACTCCAACGCCAGCAACATCCTTAGAAGTGGCTCCATCAAAGAACATTTTCCAAACAGAGGTGGCGGAGAAAGAAACTTCATGAAAAATCATGGGTTGTTTTTTGAGTTTTAAAGGAGGCTCAAGTGAGTCAGTGAACTGCAATAAACTAGACCTCGTCTCATTGTCAAGTGAAAATATAGGATGGTTGGTGGGGTCAGATTAATCGCTAATAATATAGGCCAACTGAGCTTCTCAGTACAGTCTTCTATGTTCCCCTCCAAAGACTGGAATGGTAGCATATGTGAGGTCCATCAGTAATGTTCCTACAAGTCTTTTTATCCAAGATCTTAACAATCGCATGCCAAACTTAGGGGGAACATCAGCCACCACGATATCCATGACCACACTTTTCATGGGTAGATGAAACAAGGTCACAACCATATCTTTGATGACCCCAAGACATTTCACTCTCCTTGAATCAAAAGAATACAAATCATGATAACCCTTTGTGATTTCTAACTCGAGCTCGTCCATGACAGTTTTGGGCATAATATTATGAGATGCCTCTGAATCCATCAAACAGTTATGTAGCACCTTATCATGTATGTTTAGTGATGTGTAGAAGAGAGGGGATGAATCATCTCTATCTTCTACCATAGGACCTAATATGACTGTTGGTTTTTCATCTTGAAGATTTACTGAGTCTGTGGAATGGAAATATGGCTTAGACTGCCATAGCTTAGAGAGGGATTTTTTGAAATATTCATACTTGACTAGCTCCGAAAGGGGCACAGGGATTCTGATTTTTTGAATTTCATGCTCAAAGTTGAAGGAGGAGAGGGGCTTCATAACTTCTCTCACTTCTCGGATAGGGTCTTTGGGTATAGGTGAGGGGTTTTGAGCTTTATTTTCTTTGATGTTGTTTGATGCATCTTTGGCAGGGATATCTGCTTTGGAAGGCTGATCAGGGATGTCAGACTTCCCTTATTTCTTCTTAGACCTGAGATTGTATTTATTGGGACTATTATTGGCCTTCTCACCCTTACTTAGCTCATTTATTTGACTGTTCATGAGGGATTCCTCGTATGTAGATTGAGTCAAATGGGGAAATGGGGAGGTATCTCCAAGACAATGGATTGCATGATCAATCTCTTCTTCCTCCCTCTCTTCATAAAAAATGAGGTTATTTTGGAGGGGGGCTTTGATTTTTGGTCATCCCTCTCTCTGTTTCTGGGCTCTCTTGGGAGTATTTGAGGGGCATTGTTTGTTCTTCTGAAGCTATCTCTGTTGTCATCATTTTAAGGATTTATGTATGTCTGCTTCCCTTAGAATTTCATCTTCTCCATTTCTGTAGACATGGACTTCACCATCTTGGTCAATTCATCTACTTGAGGGTGAGATGCAAAAGAACCAGAGGTTGAGGCCTCGGATCTTCCCCTAGGTATGTCTCTATCAGCCTTATTCCTGAGTCAGTTTACTGCCAATATGTTAGACTCTACTTCCAGGGTTTCATCTTGCATATGAGCCAAGTAAGTAGCTCTTCTCTCTCTCAAAAGGAGGCATAAATCAAGGTCAAAAGCACTAGCATAGGTAATCTTGGCAGAGGCTTTTGTAGACTTTATCTCAGCAGGGATCTTATTGTACATTTTTTTGAATCTTTTGGAGAAGTTAGAGACAGATTCCCCCTCCTCTTTCTTCAGAGCCCCAAACTCTATAATATAGTAAAAAAAGTATTTTTTATCCACCCATTGTCTCAAGAAAACATCATCCAAAGCTTCAACCCCAGCAATGGATCCAGGGGTCAATCCCCTAAACCATTTCCTAACCTCACCATCAAGGCTCTGGACAAAGACTCTGATCCAGACATCTTCATTTTCAATATTCAAATTGTCTTCATAACTGTAGAAGGCAGCAAGGTGTTCTTCAACAATTATGTCTTCTTCTCCTGTGAACTTGGGTATATACTTTAGGTAATCTCCAGCAGGGAGGGAGTTCATTGGCTAAGGTAGGACTAGGGGAAATATCTTGCAGCCACTATGGAATCCATTATGTTCCTAGGAGGATTGACACCTGCCATAGGGATGATAGGTGGAGGAGAACTAGGAGGGGAAGGGCTTCGAACAAGGAAAACTAGAACTGAGCTTCCGGGGGGAATGGAAACAACAAAGGATTTGGAGAAAAAGCTACAGGACTTGAGGGAACAGAGCTTTCCCTTTCTACAAAATCAATAACTCTAACAGGATGAGGAGTAATAAAGCCTGGAGTAGGAAAATATTCCTAGGTCTAGGGTCTATACCAAGGTACAACTTCAGGGGAGAGAGGAGTGACAAGGATTTTTCCCTCCAATCCCAGACCAGGAGGGGAAAACTCAACAGGAACACTCCCAAAATTTAAGGTTCGGGAAACTCCAACAGACAGTATAATAGGAGAATGAGAAGCAGATATCAGAGTTTCTAAAGAAGGGCAGTGGAAATTATCATAAATACCTGGTTCAGCAGTAGAAGTGCCTTCTCAAGGGGCCTTTCCCTTTCTGACAATTTTCTCTAGGTCATCTTGAGGTGTTGCTAAAGGCAATTGTGGAGTAGACCTCGTGTGTCTACCTCTGGAAGCCACAACTGAAACAGTGGATTCACCAATGGATTCGCATCAATGGATTCATCATAGTGGAGTTGCCAGGTGCATAGTTGCAATATTCGATGTACTAAGTTTTAATGCACCTTCAGAACTAGTAAGCTTTGTCGTTCAATCCCAAGAAAAATCTTCAATTTCGCCCCTGACAACGGCGCTAGAAATGTTAGAACTATAAGTCACCTCTGGATTGTGGTAGAGGTAAGCCTAGTACCCATCAGTTTTATGTCACAATGAGTAAATTTAAGGGTGGTCTAATGGACGCAGTCTCGGGATTATAGCGCTCCAACTCAGAAAAATTGGGTTGGCATGCATAAACAGATGAGGTCTTGATCTAACTTCAGTCAGTAAGTTGTAGTATAGTGATCAGTAGGAGGGAGAATCGGTGAGGAAATGTATAGGTATGTTGTGGACATCAGGTCTTCTAGCAAGGAGGAAGAGCTTTGAATACAAGATCTTCTTGAATCCAAAAATTCAGGAAACTGAAAACGTCATAACAATATTGCAATCAAACATACATCACAATACAGTCACAACAACTTGACTAGATCACCCATGCCTGAGTCTTCAATATCAGAAGAAAAAGAAATGATAGGAATGTTGACTGTCATTAAACAAGAAGTCTCAAATGGCGATCCATAACCAGAGAACCAGAGGCTTCATCAAAACTTTACAATCGAGAGCATAGCTCTACCATCAACCATAACAAAATATCAAAACTGAGTATAGATACTCAAAGAAACTTCCACGACTAGGAGTGTGACCTAGCTACTATAATCAAAGATTTGAGTTTGCATCATCTTCTATCAGGTTGCACTTGCATTCTTCTGTCAGATGCAAGATCATATCGGTATGGGCTTCACTCGAAAATCCATGACAGGGAAAATTCAGTTGACAGTCTGCCTTCTACGGCCAGATTTTTCATGTTTTCCATTTATGTGGTGAAATGAGGTTTCGACCACCTTCCCCATTTTCATTAACTACTTTCATTAGGATCAAGGTGAGACCTGACACCCATGAATGTTCCAGGCGATCTCAGGACTCCTTCGAGTCAAAACTGGCACATCGAGGTCACTCAGATCTTCCTCTATGACCAACTCGGGCGCTTTTATCCTTTGCGCATATCTTTTCCTCTCCCCCCACGAACTCAGGCCATGACTTCATGCTTATCCCATATGAATTTTTGGGATTTCGTGTTTCGGGAGTTCTCACTTCCCTTGATTCCAAACATCTTGATGCTCAAAATCGTAAAAATGCCCGTCTAGATCAACGGTTGGATCTACTTTGGATCTGACGGCTATGATCATCCCCTTGAACAAATTTAGTCGCCCGCTTCTCGAATGGTCTCTTACCTTTCCTTTAGCCCTTCTTCCATATGACCTTGGGCAGTGACCGCGAGCCTAAGTCTCAGGTGCGTCATGATTTCGCGTTTTGCGAACTTATACTTCACTCTATGCTCAAACCTTCGAGTCGCAAAATCACGAAGCTCGGATCGGGAGACATGTGTCCCCTTTGATCGGACGGCCCAGACGACATCGACACTTCGGGACATTGTGCCTCACGATTCTTCAAGACTCTTCCCTCTTACTTTCCTGACTCGCGAAATTGCGAAAAGATGATCCAACAGTCCTGCTCTCTCCTTTGATCAACGTCTGCGATCTTTTCGCGATTTCACATTTCGGGAGCTCTGATGACTCTTCTCCTTGACTGATCCATCTCTCGAAACCATGAAACATTGATCACGAACAACGTGTCCTTCGCAGCACCAACAACTAGGATGGACCTCGCGATTTCGAAACTCTTGATGGCGTTAAACTCAGCCTAAATTTATATCCTGATCACCCAATCGTTGTCGATCTGATCTGCCCGATGGATCTCCTCCATTGGAAATTTATCTTGCTCCCTCGCTTGATTTTCTTTTATATCAGACTGCTTCAAGTGTTGTGCTTGGTGCTCATGACTGCGGCCTGTGAAAAATTTCTTGGATGACTGGTTGAAGGCTCAGGAAAGCAGAGGATCAATGACAGAGGTAAGAGATAAGTGCTCGAATTTAGGGAAAACAAAAAGTCTTAGGGACGATACTCTTAAGGAAAGATGACAAGGAAAACAGGTCGATAAAACAGGTGAAGTAAAACAGAAGAAAACTACAAGTTGGGAGGAAAAACTTATGATCGGGTCTGCAAAAAGAGGAGAAATAGGCAAAATTACATACCTAGGTAGAAACCATAGACTCACAAGACTCTGACAAGTTTATGTGATAACACTCACATCACATAACATGAAAGAAGTAAGGGCGTCATAGATTCAAGAAGCTAGTAGTGAGATATTATTTTCCATCTTACAACAATCAGGAGGCTATGACAAAAATTGTTGTAATTCAAAAATGATTGATCCAACTAGAAAGAAAGGGTATATCGAGGATCCTACGGGCCAACAAAGGTTATCAATTACCTTCATTCTCAAGGGGGGGTTATACCTTAACTGTCAAGTTTATGTCTAGTTTTCTCTCAAATTCTTCTTCACTTAATGACCTTTCTCTTTCTTCCACAAGCTATCAAGAATTCGTGAGCGATATTCCTTCTCCCCTCCTCCCCTCCTTTGTGTTTTCTTTGTAGAAAGATTAAATTTAATGTCAACTTGGAATTGAAAATCCTTTCGAATTTCAAAAGAACAATTCTAACCTACATAAATAATGGTTGTATCCTTCAAAATTTGTGATAAATTTTACCTTCCACCGATGTTTGAGATTATGTTCTATCCCTCCTACAACTAAAAGCACCTAGCTTGAAATATTTCTTGTAGCTCACTCTGCTCTTTTCAATCTTGTAGAAAAAATTAGCGGACCAGATGGGGCTACTTTTGGGGCACGTGTAGGGGAGAATAAGGAGTTGCAAATAAGGAATCCAATCATGGTGCATTGGTGGTGTGGCATGTCTTTTCATCTTGCAAGTAGAATTAGAGGATTGGTTGGGGATACTTTCTACGAACATATAGGGGAGAGTAATGAGCAACAAAGATAGAAGTAGAGGCAGAGTACATCCTAAATCAAGGTGTGATAGTTATGGATGACAATTTGCATAGATATGGATGAACATGTGTAGGGAGTATGTGTTAATGCGATTGAATGTAATGTTGTTGGGTAAATTGTATGTGTTTGTGAAAACTTTGGATAAGATTGGGAAAACACTATCACATTTAATTTTAGGGAGTAATGATAGACTTGGTTCTAGCATTACTTGACTTGGGAAAAACCACTCATCAAATGTGTGCTTTAATGTGATTTTAAGCGAAGATATTGTTCGACCGTGCCCTGGGAAGAGGCCAAATAAGACCTCCAATTTAAAACTTAGGTCAAATTGTATGATTTGTCAAGTTAAATAGAGTTCTCCAAAATTTTAGTTAAAACAATCAAAGGTCATTGGTTTTCATGTGCAACTAATAGGAACAAGCGGAATCAATTATTATAGTCCCTACAACCCAAAGGGTAGGGACTAATAAGAGTAAGAATGTGATGCAGGAGCATCGCTCTAACCCAAAAACGTGCTAGTTAGACAGCACATCCAGCGCGCATTCAAGGAAGGGAGAGGCGCCAACCCTCTCATTTTAAATTTAAAAATGTAATTAAATGTTTGTAAGGTTCGAAGAGCCAAATCAATGCCTTTGTGCAAATAGTATATAGAGTCACCTTTAATGGCTGACAAGCTAATAATATCTAGATCTGATTCGGACTAGACAACCATTGATTGTAATTCAATGTAAATTAATTAGAGTAGGTATCTTGGAGGGAAAGCTCAAGGAGCCACTCTTTTGTAAAAATATCTTTGTATCTAGATTCATTAGAAAAAAGAGAGAAAGTGAGAAGTGAAGAGAGTGAGGAGACCAGGAAGAAGAGATAGGAAGAATAGGAGAAAGGAGAGAGAGTCGAGACTCTGCAGTAGTCTGAGCTTTTGTACACATTGTAACAGGCATTCTAAGATTAATATAAAGCGCAGTTTTTCCTACATGAGATTCTTTGTGTGTTTATGTGGTTATGAATGAATGTCATCTATGTGTTATTTTATGTTGCAGATGTATGTTAGATTCCATCTGCAGGGATAGATAGAATTTCTATCTATCGGTTTGTTGATTTCAGTCTGGGTTCTTCATGGCTTAATGCAAGGGGTTGCATGACATAGTGTTGAGGACTCTGTGAGCTAGTGCAAAGAGTGCAGATCTGAGTTCTGTGGAATTCAGACAAGAATGTGCCAGGAGGGCGCACCAGAGGAGTCATAAACTCAAAGGAGAACCTCAAGGTTACTGAATACCTTGGAGGAAAGACTGTGTAGAGGAGGGCATAGAGAGAAGACATAATTGTTGAGGATTCTGTGAAGGTCTACTAGGTGGGCATTGAGTGAGTGCAAGGAGTGCAAAAGTAGAACTCTGTTTCGAGTTCAGAGATAAGAGAAGTGTCAAGGAGAAGACACATATAGATTTACTGAATACTCTGTCAGCTCAATAAGGAGTGCTTGAGCATAAGTTGCCAAGAGGGAACTTATATATCTTCAAGGGATAGAAGGGATAGAGACCTTTGAGGTCCAAGAAGTGAAGCTCAAGGAGGCAGAGTTGTTGAACACTCTTAAGGAAGACCTGTGCAAGTATTGCACCACGCCAACACTCAGCCAACGTGTCGAAGACAACCAGTTGAAGGCTAGTCAGAGTGCAAGGAGTGCGCACAAAGAGAACTTGTTTCAAGTTCCAAAGCTCATGAGGTTGAGCGCAAAGTGTGCCAGGAGAAGCACTAGAATTATTCTAAGGAAGACGCAGAAGGGTCGAGTCCCTTAGATATTGAACGAGTTTAAATCTCAGAAGAGATAGCACAAGGACTGTGCAAGAGTGGACTTATTCCAAGTCCCAAATCTCAAGAGAGACAACATCTTTAGAACGCAGGTGAGACTCAAGACATCAGGCTCATATTAGAGGAATCAAAGGCCGCAGCCTTTGAAACTTTCAAATTCTTCCAAGTCAGGGAGAAATTACAAGCTCATGAGGAGGAGCGACAACAACCATTAGATCAGCTGGAGAGGAGGAGATTTGGACCATTGAATCTCACATCCAAACATCCAAGAGTGAGCACATAAGAAGAACAGATCTTAGCCGTAGGATCTGAGTCCGTGGACCAACAGTCGTTGGATCTAGAGTAAGGTGCACGAGGGTTAAATCATTCGATAGTGTACATAAGAGTGGACTTTGCGAAGTCCCTAAGTTTTGAAGAGATCGGAACCATCCATCGTCAGAGGACAGGTGGCAACAGATTGTGGGTGTTCAGAGAATCGGACATCGGAAGGATTTCGGGTAAGAGGAAATCCAATTTCCCAAAATGCAAAGTTCCAAAATCATCAAGATCGTCCATCAAAAGGGGACATGTGGCAAGAGATTCTAATTTCACTGACTCGCAGGAGGGAAAGGTCAAAGGGCAGACCTGTGAGAGTTTGTGAAGTGCAAACTCGCGAAAAGATCACAGTCATTGATAAAGGAGAAAGCGTGGACCATTGATTGTCCCAGGATAATATCAGCATTTCAAGGATCGCAAGATTTGAGGAGAGAAGTCTTTTGACTTTGTGAAACATGAAGTCCTGAAATCATCATGACCATCCATTGAAAGGGACGCGTGGCAAGTGATCAACATTTCGTTGACTCGCACATCGGAGAAGTCAAAGGGTAGAATTATAAGAACTCACGAGGCCCAAGTTCGCGATTTGATAGGAGTCGTCAGATCTCAAAGGATCTGATCCATTGATTTGTGATCCGAAATATCAGCATTTTGGAAGTCGACAGTGTGGAGGAAGCTGTTTTCGAGAATCCCCGATACTCAAAATCCCAACACAATCTGGATCGTCAGATCATGGAGGAATCGAGACCGTTGATATGTGGCAAGGATATCTCGTCATCTCATATATCGGGAAAAGGGAGAAAAGATACATCGGGAATCCCCAACACGCGAAGTCTCGACGCACTCAGAGGTTGGGCCCCAGGTCACAATCGAGGGTCACATCAAGATAATTTAAGGGAGGAGCTAGAGATCATTAGCCCATTTCAGGATTTCGGGAATCGGAGGAGTCAAGGTGCCTTGCAACGAAAGTCCCGAAGTCACGAAATGTGACGCACCTTTGGTTAAGGTTGTGGTCACGCCAGTGGTCACGTGGAGTGGAGGCTCGCATCCAATGCATGTTCGCGCGGGGGGGAGCTTAGAAAAGGACCTATGGTCTTTAAGTGTTGAAGTTTCCAGCAGGGATCGAGGAGCCATTTCGGCTCAGGAATTGGAAGATCCAAAGATCGAGAGGTCATAAGACCCTACTGAGGTGGGGCTCTGCGTCAGGTGGTATCAGAGCTTATATTTTTTCTACAGATCGTAGGCAAAGGGGAGATGGTGAATGGATATTGTTTGATACCATCAGGTGGTATCATAGCTTAGAATTTGTCTACATATTGTAGGCAAAGGAAAAAAGGAGAAGCTAGGAATGCTCTCGGTTTTAGAGTGAACAAAAGACTTTCCAGGAGGGCAAGTGGAGAAAGAGGAGCATGGCTACTAAAGGCCAAAGGAGTGGTCAAGGCATAGATCGCCAGCATAAAATCAAGGCTGATATGGACAAATAAATCAGCGAGGTAATAGAACGAATGGAGAAGCTTGCATTTAAAATGTAGAAGGATGCTAAAGTGCATTGGGTGTATGAGTGGCCCATGAAGAAGAAGGTAAAGTGGCCCATTCAGAAATTGTTGGCCAGAGGACAGCGACAACTTTTGAGAATGTGGCTAAGGTATCTTGAAGGCCTCATAGGTGAAGAGGAGATGGTTCATATCTATGATCCAGAAACTGGGAAGAGTCTTAGTGATGATGAGGAGAAGAGATCAGAGAAGGGTCTCATAAACTTCCAGCTGACCAGTGAATAAATTTTAGATTGCCAGGTGGGAAATGAGATGGGATCATTGCAGGATCTCATAAACTGTAAGGAGGGTAGGGAAGAAATCCCATATTTCCAGGTGGGCAAGGGAGAGGAGATGATACTATTTGATAGTCTCATGAACTCAGAGGTGAGTTCATATCAGCAAGGAATATTGACAGGGGAGGATCAGGGGAGTATTATGATCATTGGGGAAATTGAGATATTCATACCAAGCAACCCAGTTGAAGACAAAGAATGTGTTGCATATGCAATGACAGAAGAAGGAAAACCAGCATTGACTATCATAGAGGAAGAAGAGAAGGAGAAGACACTGATGTTTTCCCTAGCAGAAGGAGAAGAGCATTCAGCAGAATGGCTCGAAATTTTCAGCCAGGAAGTTGAACAGGAGATGATTGCAGTGTTGAAGTCTGCATAAGAGGAGGAAGAAAACAACATGGACCTTGTTGATCTGTGTGAATATTTGGAAGCCCTAGAGAGAAGAGTGATAGTGCAAAGTCAGCACATCCAACAGATCAGGTTAGATATAGATGGAGCATACCATCCCAAGGAGTAGCCGGAGGAAGCTGGAGGTATGCCAGTAGGAGAACTGGTAGAATTCAAGTTGTCAAAGGAGGAATCTAAGCAGCAGCTCAGTGATGAGACTATAGAACTGAAGTCTGCAGAAGGATGGAAAGCTAAGGCAACAAGATATGGATAAAATCGTGAGGGGGATCAAGTTAATCTTCCCATCAACAAGGAGGGAGTGCAGCAAAGCAAACTGCATAAAGAGAGCCAGCCATCAGAAAAACTAGACAGGGAGATAGAAGAAATAAGGAGATTGATGTTGAGGTCAGCACAAGAATCTGTCAGTGGGAAGAAGCTAAACATAAGAGATCCTGCAAGAGCATCAGGGCAACAACGAAGTAGTGGAGCAGATGGACAACTCCAAAGAATTGTTTTGGATCCAGGTGGATTTCAACAGAACTAGGAAGATCATGAGCAGGAGCTCATGAATTTTTCACATCAGTGGAGTATGATGCAGGAGCATCACTCCAACCTAGCAACGCGCCAGCTAGACATCACATTCAACACACATTCAAGGAAGGGAGAGGCGCCAGCCCTCTCATTTTAAATTTTAAAATGTAATTAAATGTGTGTAAGGATGGAAGAGCCAAATCAATTCCTTTTGGCAGATAGTAGATAGAGTCTCCTTTAATGGCTGACAGGATGATAAGATCTAGATCTGATTCAGACTAGAAAACTATTAATTGTAATTCAATGTAAATTAATGAGAGTAGGTATCTTGGAGGGAAAGCTCGAGGAGCCCCTCTTTTGTAAAAATATCTTTGTATCTAGATTCATTAGAAAAAAGAGAGAAAGTGAGAAGTGAAGAGAGTGAGGAGACCAGGAAGAAGAGATAGGACGAATAGGAGAAAGGAGAGAGAGTCGAGACTCTGTAGCAGTCTGAGCTTTTGTACACATTGTAACAGGCATTCTAAGATTAATATAAAGAGCATGTTTTTCTGCATGAGATTCTTTGTGTGTTTATGTGGTTATGAATGAATGTCATCTATGTTGTTGGGAAAAACACCCTACGGACTAGAAAACTAGGGTTAGACTTGCATGCATATTTTGACCGAATAGAAACTACTTTTTTACCTACAACCCAAGATTTAAACCCCTTTTTCACAGTAAATGCATGGAAAAGGACCACCAACCTTATTATCGGCGTTCGATGTAGATCCTCCGTTGCGCTTTGATCACTTTCTTGCACTGCTCCTTCCACAGATAAACTGCACTCAAGACAAACAACAACTATGCATGCATGCTACTTCTATACTCAAGGGTTAGAAATCAAGCATAAATTAATCAAATCATAGACAATTCATGCATTGGGATGGGAAAAGTATTCTTTTTATTACTGAAAGTGAATCAACTTACAACAAAGCTGAGACCGGCCACCGCTCCTTGAACCTGATCTTAGGCTCCTCTTCTTCTATCCTTCAACTGCTTTGCGTTAAATCTCCTTTGGCATGAGGAAAGGCTAAAGGGTTGGGACAATGGATTATGTAAATGGGCAGAGTTTCTTCGCTATATTTTTTCCTCCTCCAAATGGTACCCCTACCCCTTCTTTTATAGGCTAGAAGGAGCTAGGGTTTTGGATGAACCCTCGGCCATGCATGGCCGGGAGTTTCAGTTAACTGACCCATAGATTTTTGTTCCGTTGGCAACTTTCCTTTTTTCGTGCTTTGTTAGGTACACGCGGGCTGTTGTGAGTCATCCAGCATGCACACACGTGCAGTAATGAGTTAGGGCGCGTGGGCCTTGACACAAGAGGATTTTCAAAGAGTTGTTCAACAGAGTTTTGGCAAAGAAGGGATATGAATTGGCATGATGCCAGGTAAGCATGTGTGGTGCAATTTAGGGTTATAACAGATGCCCCCTAATGTGTGAGGTCAGAAGAACATCTGATGGCCGAAATACATTACCAATCTTTACTGACATGTTGAACGATTGAGCCCAAGGATCAGGAACTAGGAGGTGTCATCTGCAAAATAACAAATGTCTCACCGAGGTGGGCATACCCATGCTCGGGATAAAATAGAACCATGGCTACCAATAAAATACACTATAGATCCATGTCAAATAACTATAAAGAGTAGCCATGAATAATACACAGCGGAGCTAATTCTCGAAATCAGAAAGATATACATATAGAGTATCCATCTTCCAGAAGCTGATTCGGCCTGATGGTTGGACTTCAGAGCTCGAGCAACAACTTCAAAATATTCTTAAACTTGGGTAGGAGTGTAATATGAGTGTACGACTGCACTACCCAGAGGTCTTCGATGGCTCGTCGGTTATGGACTTGATAATCTTGATGATCGGACTGAAGGCTTCAGTGATTTCGAACAAGGACTTGATTGGACGTTCAAGATGGCCAGGTATGTGGACAAGAGACATATTGCAGAGGGGCCAACTCAGGCTTAGTGATAAACTTCCCTTGGACAATAGCACGACAAGTGATAAGACTCATGCAGCATATATGTTAATTATAAGTCTATGAAGCAGGAGGCAACGCAAACTCTCCATATGTTTGGAAGAATAACCAAACGATGGAGGACACAACTCTATATAGCGAGAAAAGCTTCCTAAGGCCGTACTACATCCCATAGTCTGATGATCAAACATACAGATGTGCTTTATCCAAGGGTGACTCATTATGCTGCCAATAAAGAAAATATTTTTCCCATCCTCTTTTTGGGGTATATTTGATTTTTTTGTTCTTTTCGATAATTTTGGAAAAAGAATAAAGGAATATTACGTTACAATGGAGGAACGAGT
>SNQJ01S0002429.1:147387-169462 GCA_010110895.2 Picea sitchensis | reverse complement strand
GAGGGGGCAGACGCGAGGGAAGGAGGAAGAACTCTGGAGATATGCAGAGTGAGTGATAGTAGAGAAGAGGGAGAGTAACCCTCGTTCTCGGTCACGGGATAACCGAGACGCAGTCTTGCAACATCGTGGTCTCAGCTCGGGGGTGGCTAGTGGTAAATCCGTTGGGAGTCGTTGAACCTACGGTTGGGTGGAAACAAGCACCCCTCTCAGCAGTTGCATCACCTCTGGTGTTATTTCTGNGAAAAAGAGACCACAATGGTTGAAGAAAGGTGGTGGAAGGCACCTGGAAAGGTGGCGTTAACTTCCACTGAAACCAATACCGTATTTGGACTTCACTGGCCCGAAGAACCAAGAGCAGCTCACTGGCCCGAAATAAATTACTCGCAGGTTGGTAGGTAGATGGATCCTCAGGAATTAATGAGGGATGGGGGAAGTGAATAGTCCATCCATAGGAGCCTCGGGCCTGACCACTGCGAGGGAAATCGTGCCACACGTAACCTCGCAAGGGGGAAATGCATGAGGAAGAAGCACAGAGGGGGCAGACGCGAGGGAAGGAGGAAGAACTCTGGAGATATGCAGAGTGAGTGATAGTAGAGAAGAGGGAGAGTAACCCTCGTTCTCGGTCACGGAATAACCGAGACGCAGTCTTGCAACATCGTGGTCTCAGCTCGGGGGTGGCTAGTGGTAAATCCGTTGGGAGTCGTTGAACCTACGGTTGGGTGGAAACAAGCACCCCTCTCAGCAGTTGCATCACCTCTGGTGTTATTTCTGATAAGTGTTATTTGAAGTTAATGCCATAATCGCATGTTCAGTTGTATGTGCTTGTAAATAGTTCTGAATAGAAGTGTTTACTTAACGATTGATTTGATAGAATGGATGTCTGTGTATGCTTACATGCCATAGTTGTTTTCTGCACAAATGATTAAGTCTAGGACATGAGTTTGCTCCACCGAGAATCGTCTTATTTGCTTAGTTTCTCGTAATATTCTAGGAAGGCCCCTTGAGAGTAATCTTTTCCGAGAATTACCCCATAAACCTTGTAACCGTACTGAACCTTACCAGGGACTCGATTAAGATCGGGGATAATTGCCCGAGAACCGTCTAAGGGTTCATCCAATTCGGGTCCAGAACCCTTATTCAAGAGAGAGTAGTTTTCCAAGGTATCGGGGTCATGGGAGCCTGAAGCTCCGAGAGTTTGAACTTCATGATTCAAGCTCAGAAGAGATAGCAAGATCTGACCATTTCGCATATCATGGATTCGTGAGTTCGGAGGTGGAAGACCCAGCTCTTGGGGTCATGATGTCCCGAGTCGCGAGATCGCGATGGGATCCTGGACCGTAGATCCCAGGGACCCATCAGAGCTTTATAAGCCATCGATTCTTAACCTTTACTTAGGCGGGAGAGTGAACTTGACTACGTCCCAAAAGTCCCGAAGACATCGGGACCATCCATGTTGGAGGACAGGTGGCAGAGATCCGACCACTTCGCGTATCGGGGATTCAGGAGTTCGGAGGTGGAAGACCCGGTACTTGGAGTCATGAAGTCCCGAGTCACGAGATAAAGATGTGATCTGGGTCGTTGATCAAGGAGGAAGGACAACCGTGAGATTTTTTCATTTCGCGTATCGGGGATTCGGGAGTTCGTAGTTGGAAGACCGGACTCTTGGAGTCACGAAGTCTCGAGTCACGAGATAGCGATGTGATCTGGGCCGTTGATCAAGGAGGAAGGACAGCTGTGAGATCTGTCCATTTCGCATATCGGGGATTCGGGAGTTCGGAGTTGGAAGACTGGACTCTTGGAGTCACGAAGTCCCGAGTCGCGAGATAGCGATGTGATATGGGTCGTTGATCAAGGAGGAAGGGCAGCCATGAGATCTGTCCATTTCGCGTATTGGGGATTCGGGAGTTCAAAGTTGGAAGACCAGACTCTTGGAGTCACGAAGTCCCGAGTCGTGAGATAACGATGTGATCTGGGTCGTTGATCAAGGAGGAAGAAAAGTCGTGAGATCTGTCCATTTCGCGTATCGGGGATTCGAGAATTCGGAGTTGGAATACCGGACTCTTGGAGTCACGAAGTCCCGAGTCGCGAGATAGCGATGTGATCTGGGTCGTTGATGAAGGAGGAAGGACAGCCGTGAGATCTGTCCATTTCGCGTATCGGGGATTCGGGAGTTCAGAGTTGGAAGACCGGACTCTTGGAGTCACGAAGTCCCGAGTCGTGAGATAGCGATGTGATCTGGGCCGTTGGTCAAAGAGGAAGGATAGTCGTGCGATCTGACCATTTCATGTATCGGGGACTCGTGATTTCAGAGTTGGAAGACCGGACTCTTGGAGTCACGAAGTCCCGAGTAACGAGAAGTAGGAGCAATCATTGAGTCAGGACCCCCTCGCCATATCGCATATCGAGGTCTCGGAGGTTGAGGGCAATCAGTTTCAACTGTAGAAGTCCTAAGCTTGCGAGTTGCGAGAGCTTGTGCAACACGTGGCATGTCCGCTTGGTGGGAACCACGTGGTTGACAGGTGGTGTGACGATAAGATGCCCAGAGAGAGGGAGAAATGGTAACAGGTGGTGGACATGTGTCGTTTGAAACGGGAGTCAACATCCCGTTGACTTCTCGTACTTCAGGTTCTCGTAAGAAAGGGGCACAAAGGCCCAACAACTCAAGTCGCGAAGTTGCGAGTCCCGAGAAGCCTGGAAGGAGTCAAACCTTCTCTGACTTTCGCGTATCAGGATTTTGTAAAAGAAGGGCCCAGAGGTTCAACCTTTCAACTCGTGAATTTGTGAGTTGCGAGCAAGGCTAGTAGTTAGCCCTAGCTGGTGGTCATGAGTGGAGAGCGCTAATAAGGAGGGGCCATACCATATCGGAATCTCGGGTATCGACAATTGGTGAAGAAAAATTCGAGGGCCTTCGACTCCCGACTTGCGAGGTCGCGAGTTGTGAAAGGTGTTTGCTTTTTAGGCGCGTATGCGGTCCTATCGAGATAGGGACTAAAGAAAGGGAGCTAGTGCCTTGTCATTAAGCGACGGGTAGATCTGGATGGCCAAAATCTACATACCCAGATCTACGACCAGGGTTTCATTCTAGAGCCCCCTCACCATTCTACCTTTAAGATCAAACTCACTTGTATCGCTGAGTCGCGAAACATGAAAAGGCGTTGGGTTTGTTTAGCCTATGGTCCTAACCCACGACCACGAGGAGGTAAATAGGGAAGAACTAGCCTGCGCTAGGCCCCCGTAGGACTTCGGAGATTCTGTCCCTTGAGGAAAAGCGAAAATTTTATTATGTCGTAGTGGGTGTGTGACATGTATACTCTTACTTGTTTCTTCGATTCATTCATTCACTAATTACTGGAAATTTTGGGTGCCTATGTTCGAGTATGGAGATGGATCTGTGCCCCAGAGTATTTCCCACTGTGTCTACTTGAAGGGCCCCGCAGTTGGTCGATGTGGATCTCTATCGACAGGCATGAGACCACATGTTTAGTATCATCAAATACATTAATGAAGATATCAAGCTGAGAATGGATTACTAATCTCATGGGACCAATTCTCTACCGTAAGTGTAATGTGGCATTTTTTTTTCAAAGTTTTGCCCTTTTTTAAAAATAATAATAAGGGTCCTTTATATAAACTAATGCATCTCCATAAAACGAGTGGAAAGTAAGTGATATTGGGATACTTGAGCAAAAGTAGTTATAATATTTTTTAAAGCTCAATAGATGGTTATTTATTTAAAAAAATGGTTATATGGATTTATAAAATGTAAAGGGGTGATTGATAAAGAGACTAAAAGTCCAAGTGTGGTGGAGAGAATTTATCAATATAAAATGACTAAGTCTAAATTTAGAGAGTCACAAAAGTTCATGTGTGAGTTGTGATTTATGTAATAAATTGTAAGTAAGGTTAAAAAGTAAACAAAATGTATGCATAGTGATGGACATATGTAATGGGTTTATTGGTCATATGCAATGGGTTTAGAATTTGGGTATTTAGTAAATAATGCTTCTTGTACCTGTTATAAAATGTTGTAATGATAAGTGTTGTAGGGGGTGTATTATCGGTTGTACTTGACATCCCAAAAAAATTGTGGTCTAAGATGTAAATCTTAGCCAAAGGCAAGTTGTATTCCACAATTGTTTAATAAGCCATGTTCAATCAGGTTTAGTGCATTAGTGTTGTAGCACATGTAATAATGGAGCATGTATCCCTCTTAAGAATAAGAGTGGATGCGACATTAATCTGTGGAATTGACCACTGGGTAGATACGAGGGTGGTAGGTGTACTTGTATCTAAACTTGATGGTGATTCAGAGAAGTTGAATCAAGTTGTGGAACTAACCACTAGGTAAGTACCATGGTGGCAGGTGTATTCGTATATAAGCTTGATAGTGAATCAAAGAAGTTGGATCTTCGATTAAGGGGGGAATGTCAATGTGAGATGGAGTAATCTCAAAGTGTGAGCTGGTTGGGACTAAGTTATTACTAAAGGAGTCTAATGTGTTGATGAACCATGCAGGTGAAAAGGATTCCTAGAGAACTATCGAGTACAACGGTTGGCACCCATGTATCTCGATAGATAGATTTCTTTTTATATGGACATCAATGATCAATTGTTTGCAGCAATATTCAAGCAGTAATGCAGGTACAAAAGAAGAAACAATATAAATTAAGGAGGAATCTCATAGTAACGAAAGCCCAAGTAAATGTGTGCATTGTAAATTTACTATCATGATGTTTGTGATCAGTGAAAACTATTTGTATGCAAAGTTTTTGCTCAGCGAAAAACCACTTGGTCTAATGGTTAGTTGTCTTTCGAAACCACTTGAGTATTGTATTGGTTAAGGGTACTCTGATGAAAACCCTTGAGGATTTAAGGTTAAGAGTCAACTAAGGATATGGTGAATTGGTTGAGGGTAACCCATGGAAAACCCATGAAATGATTAAGGTTGTAGCCATCAGAATTTGTCCTCTCCCATCATCAGAGTGGTGTTTTGAGTTGTAGCTCATATTGCTTGTGTGTTTCAATTGTAACTTAGTCTACCTCTATGTTTTAAATTGGCATAGATGAAATAAGAAGAATGAAGCGGTAGCATGAGAGCATTCTTCTCAAGTTGTAGTAGAAACAAGGTCTAATATTTTGAGATGGAACATAATGAAACGGGGAGGAACATCAATCAACATCAACATTCCAATTATTGATAAAGTTTTTGTTGTAACAGAGGAAGTAACTTTTTTTTTGGAAGATCCTGCTGAAGTAGAAGAGGATTGTTGAATAAATTGACTCTGTGAGAATCACAAAGCATGAACATAGTGAAGAAAGTGAATCCCACTGTGTAGAAACACATATGGATGATGTAATTAAATTTGATTCCAAAAGTTGTAAGCCTAGCTAATACTTAGACCAACATGACATCATCTTATCGTTAATATTATTTTTAGCAGTCATAATTAAGGGGGAGTGTTAAACATAGTAATTACTCTAGTTGAGCATTTAATAAGGTAGGTAGACAACTAAACAACCGAGTTTGGGAAACATATTATTGAGAAACTTCTCGACATATTATCAAGAAAGGTCTGAATGGAATTCCCAAAGAACTCTAGAACACTCCCGAAATAGTTCCAGAATTTTTACATTGGTGTATATATACCCGTTTTCTATTCAATGAAGCAGAGAAACAAGTTTTAGATCAGTAACTCATTTGTATAACTTGGTATTGTATTGTGTGTGTGATCAGTTTATGTTCTCCCGAACTATCAAGTTGTAGTCAAATTTTCTTGATGATTTGTAGTTTAAGGGAGGCATTGCCAAGTTTTAATAAAATGTTACAATTTGAGGAATCTCTTCTTGAGATTAGTAAAGTGGTTTGAGTTGTACTCATTAACAATAGGGTGGTATCCAAACTATGGGCATTATGATTTGGGATTGAACATGGAAAAACATCTTGTTGAACAAGTTTTTATTGGAGCAAAGTCTAGAAATGGAAAAGATAACACGTTTTTCTTGTCGGTTCCTTATTCTTTGGCACTGGTTCACAGTTGCACAGGACCAAACACTGAAGGAGGTGATGTTTATAAAATCTATAAAATAGATTGTAGATTAGCATGCAATATTTGGGATGAACTCTAATTGTGCATCTTAGAGTGAGTACAATGTTCACAGTCTTTGAACTATCAAGGAAAGGAGTTCTTCTAGGTCATAAGGTCCTCGCTGAGCTACTTCTTCTTTCCAAATAAATTGGAAATGAAGAAATGTGACCTATCTTGTAACAAAGAGATCTCGTCCAAGGTATTGACTTTTTTTTTCTATATATGAAAGAATAGTTGTGATTCTTTATTCTGATGATGTATTTTTGTCTTCAAGAGAATTGAATTTAACCTTGAACTTTGCAATAACCAAGGGGGTACCTTTGCAATTGAGTTTTTCAAATGTTAGATCGTAAGGTCAAATGCAAAACAATGAAAATTTTCAATAACTTAGGGTTGATGTGTTCGGAATAGCTACATTTTATGGTTTTTGACATTTTAGTATTTTTTATTATATCATAATATTGTTGGTTGAATGTTTTTCATGTCAAATATCTATGGTTGACTATTTATAATATGGTTGGCACAATAATTAAGTGACTTAATGTATAAAGAAAAATATAATAAAAATAAGCAATTTAACATATAATAAAAATAGAAGACATTTTTTGTTTTGAGATTAAATAGAAAAATAATCACAATTTTAATTTTCAACCATAAAGTTGTCTCTTAAGGAATTGGTAGTTTTTTTAGTTACATAGAACCCACTAAGATACAAGCCAATTTACTTATTTTCATGGTAAAAACGAAAGGAAGTAGAGGTGCAAAATGCATTTCTGACACTAATCCATGAGAGAAGAATGTGCTAAAAAATAGAACATTAGTTACAAACAAATGAAATAGACAACAAACCATGAACACCATGATTTATTGGGGAAAACATTTTCGGGATAAAAACCCCACACTCAATGTATTGTTTAGCAACTAAATAGTTACAATACAATCTTTCCAAGAGTGTTCAATAGTAGCATAAAGTTTCTGGAGAAATTTGGTAGCATAATAACAAGTAAAAAATTGCACTATGATTGACTAACTACTACTACCACATTGATTTTTTAATTGGATATCACCCTCTTATTCAAGTTCATGATGGTGTTGATGATGTAGATGATCATTGACTAGTTGTGTATGTTTCATTTGAACAGAAGGCCTTGGACATAGATGTCACTGTTGCTACAAATTGTCATCACCTACCACCAATTAAAACAAATCATATCAATACAAATTAAAACCAACTCTATTCAACAACACCTAAATCATTCATAAAGAAAACATACCACACTCAATTATCACCCTCCTATGTTATTTTGAGAGGGTTTGATGAATGTTTAGTTTTTCCCCTCTCATTTTGAAACTACGCCATCACAATCCCAATTCTTTTCATGTTTTTCCTCTCCAAATTACACAAACATAAACACAGATGTCAGACACTAACCCATTTCCATGTACATTATTCTTCTACTTACAATTTAGCCAAACAAACATATTTCCTTGTAAGATAATCACATTTGGTGTTTATAAAAATGAGGTAAGTTATCCAAACAAAATGTTTCTTCATAAGAGATTCACATTTTGTGTTTATACCAATGAGGTGAAGGGTGAGTCAGATTGGAAATGTGATCTCATGGCAATGCATCCTTCCCGAGAAGAGTGGACACATGCACATTAGTGAAACGTGTAAAATGAGAAAAATGACAATGACATTTCATGTATGGACTCGTAGTGAGGCGAGATATAAGTACTAAATATAAATTCAAGAATTAGAAAAACATGTTAAAAATATAAATTCTTGCATAGTTAAAAGAACTTATGCGACCAAATGTATTAAAAGTTATTTTCTTAGATTTAATGAACACTATTAATTTGGAACTTCACAAAGGGGGTTTACCAGTGCACATTACTCCTTTTGTTTATTTTTCTATATCTATAAAGGTGTTTTTAAGGGGATGGTTCCTTAACAAATTATCGTTGTTTATAAAGGGTCATTTGCACACAACCATATATCCTTTTTTGACAATCTATTACAAATGACCACATGTTATTGGAATATAATATGCCACAATCCACTATCAAAAAAAACATTTTACTTTCCTTTTACAACATATCTAACTTATATTCTCTTCAACATTCCCCTCCCCAATTTCCCTTCCCCGATTTGGGGTAGACTAGTTTATCTCTTAAGAAGAAACACATGTTCTTAACCATTAGACCCACTATTATAAGTGTGTCCTTATGTACTAGTTAAATATTAATAGTAGAGTTTTCACATGACTCTCTTTGATAGAAAATCTTAATGTTCCCTATATAATAGGGATATTTGTTTTACATTATAGTTATTATTTTGTGTACATTAGTCTCGTATGGTTTGTTGTATCAATGTCATTTGTTTTTCTATAATGAAAAAGGTTTATAGAGGTTTGTATGTAAACACTTCTATGTAGAACTTTGTTCATAATAAGATTTTCTACATCATTTTTAATATATATTTTTTAATTATAGAATTTAATGAATCAAGTATTGAATTACTCTTTTATTTTTTCATTTTTTATTATTTTCAAATTGAGTCTAAATAGAGGTGACTTGTTAAATCCGAATATTAGTTTAATTAGATTTTTGCATCTAAATCTAGTGTTATATATATATATAAGTTATCAACTATATTAACCATATAGTTAAATCCAAATATTAGTTTAATTAGATTTTTGCATCTAAATCTAGTGTTATATATATATATATATATATATATATATATATATAAAAGTTATCAACTATATTAACCATAAGCATGTGATAATAGAGGATTAAAATTACATAAATAGCCATAAATATTTGATAATTCAACTTAATATTAATTAAAATATAAACTTATTATCACAATACCTATTTCAGTATAATATCTAACTTCCATAGTTGCACTTTTTACTTTTTGGGAACGAGTACTTGGAAAAGTCTCTAATTGTTGGAAATGGTTTGGGAATTTAAGAGTTTTTTGGGAACTTCAACATTAAAGAAATAGGAGCTTGGGAACTGGTTTTGGAAATAGAAAGTTTTAAATTAAAATAATATTTATAATTTTTGGTATTAATGAGTACCAATTTTATATATTACTAAATTAAAATGTAAATATTTTTATTCCATTATTACAAACACAAAATTTATTATTAATATTTTTATTATATTTTTTCAAAATATTAGTATAAAACATAGACTAAACTACATGTAAATATTATTTCAAAAATTATTTAAATAAAAAAACTTATTAATACTCACTTTATAGTTGTGGATATGAAAAACTTTTAATGCATGTATGCTTGTCTCCAGTCTTTACTATCAACCAACCATATCATTGACTTTTATTGTATTTTCATATTACAAAAATAGTATTATTTAGTTTTTTCCAATCATAACAAGAATAATGTTTCAAATTTACATAAATGTTTGAAGTTTATATATGTTAAGTTTAATTTTTAAAATATGTTAAAATTTTATATATGTATTTTGTTTTTCATTTTCTAATTAATCTTTATAAATATTTTGTTATGTTAAATATATTCATATAATTATTAGCAAAAATTAAATTAATAATTTGAATATTGTAAAAGTAACATTCTTGTAAACTGAAATTTATTTTTATTGAAATAAAATTTAAAATGTATCATTACTTTAATACATTATAATTTAACATATATTTTATATTTTTTAAAATATATAATATTTTCATTCCCAACTCAATATTTAGTATAAATTTAAGAAAAAATTAAACTCCTTCCATATACTAGTATCCACGTTTCCACTTTTCAAAAATTCGTGCAACCTAACTAACCTCTTATAAAGATCATGACCATAGATAGTGACTCGTAACGTAGAAAGGGACTTGGTAACTAATAATGTGGAAAGGAAAAACCCGAGGCGTAGAGGGTCTCTTGAAAATATTTATTAAAATACCAAACAAAATTCCAAACGGATCTCGGGACTCTTTGTCAACCTCGGGACTCCTTGTCAACGTAGTGACGATTCCAATGTATCATATATTTATTAAAATACCGAACAAAATTTCAAATAGATGATGGGACACTTTGTCAACGTAGTTACTGATAATGTAATGTAATTTTTTAAATGAAAATAAATATGTTATAAAATGGAATATAAATTAAATTAAAAAAAAAAAAAAAAATTCTATCATTCAAGTGATACTCGTAAAAATATCAAATTCTTCTTATAATAGAATAATTTTGTTTAAGTTTTCTCTTATTTTTTTGGGGTGAGATGTTTGATTTTGAAGGTAGGACAAGGTTTTTTTTTAAGTATCATAATAATATTATGATTTACTGTTATGGATTAAAGTCCAAATCCGTTAGACTTGGCTTTGTAGAAGATAATATTGATTTACACAACTGTTATTTTTTTTTTAAGATAGATGTAATTATATCTTATAACTTTAAATTGTCATCATATATATATTGGAAAGTTTCTTTTAATTCAATATAAATACTATTAATTCAATATGAATACTATTGAAACTGTTTTTTCTAAGAAAAATAAATTATATAATTTTATTTATTTTTAATTTAATAATATAAAAGTTATAATTATTATAGATTTTACAATTTAATAAAATAACTTAAATTTTGATATATTTTAAATTTTTATAAAATATTTTGGAATTTTTTTTTAATATAACCATGTGTACAATTTCATAGATACTAATACACAATTATATACACAATTATATGTATTTAAAAATAAGAGTTATATAATGATAATGTTTCTATGTCTTTTAGCCTAGGTAGATAAAAAAGAAAATAATACAATTTTTTTTTTTATCTTTTTATCCTTTTAGCAACATAAAATAATAAACATAAGGGGGACAAATGGCTTGGATTGGCGAGGGGAGTTATTCTCCCAAGTCGTCACTCCCACCGTAATAACTTCCCATGATATACACCACTCAGAGAGTTAATTCAGTGTGATTGACGGAGCTCTCGGATGAGCGATCCAGCCAGGCTTTCAGTACCAGTCACTTGCAACAGTCCTGTCATCCTTCAATGGGGATGGGAGAGGCATCTCTGGTTCCTCACATAATTAAAGGAAGCCTTGGCATGCATTTCTTCTTGTTTTTCACCTGGCATGCTCACCACAGCTCTTCGACCCTCAAGAACTTCCCGACTTCATTGCTTGCACCTTGTGCATCCTCCTGGCCTCATTTTGCCACCACCGTCCCCCCACCGCCCCCTCTCACCCCCTCTACCCCCCTATTCCTCCCATCATGCCTCGAGAGTGTGGGAAGCCCAGGCGGAGCACCAGAAAAACGAATGCCCTCACTCAGGCCACCATATTCACCGCCTCTCAACGAGCTCTAATTGCTCATTTCAATCGTTCCCATAGCATCACCAGTAGCACTCAAAGAACCTTGCGCACTCCGAAAATGGAGACCATGTCCTCCTCGTTTCAGACTCAGACAACCTTGCACACTCCAAAAATGGAGACCCCATCCTCCTCGATACACTCTCCACCGTCGCCTCTACATTATCACGTTAGCACTGTGAAGGAAGAGGTGCCTCCTCCACCTTTGCACCCAAGCCTCACCACTGTCAAAGAGGAGGCGCCACCTCAATTTTTGCATCTAGGCCTGAGCTCAGTGAACGTGACAGTGCCACCCTTAAAGGTGCGCCTCCCCACTGCCACCAGCCTTCTCGCCTCCCTAGTTCTCAGGCCAGGCGAGCCTTACTACGGGGACAGGAGTTGTATCGTGGAGGAGGAAATCCCTCCAAGCTGGCAATTGATAGGTGCAGGGAAGGATTCAACTGCAGTGGAAGACAAAGGCATGGACAAGGGAGAAGAGATCTTGCACTCTACCTATCATCTGGCAGAGGAGCATCTTGAGCTCCTCTTCGACATCCGTCAACGAAAAGACGAATAGGTGCATGGCTAAGGGATCATCAATCAATGACTGGACATGTTTCTTGAGGCATTCACATATGCTCCAGCGCAAGCCCGTTGTCCAACTTGCAAGCAAAGATTCACCCGACATACACCTGTCATGCATATCCAGGTTCTCTAATGGCCTGACGCGGCTCACCCCAAGTCCCAGTTTTTTGTTAATTACAGATATAGAGTAGACAGTGATAAGATAGTTTTCACTCTCTTTTTTGGTTGTGCAATTCTCTCATTAATGTCGGCTCTGAATGAGGCCAACCCTAGGTTAGATAGATGGAACAAGGTTCCTGTAGACACTAGCAATTCTCTGCTCAATTTTTGTAAAATATTTTTAAGACATGATAGACACATTACCGCTTGGAGCCACTTGTTCTGGTTTCCCTCCTGTGGTGGAACAGGTGGCTGCCAAGCATCGCAAAGCTGTAAACTTGTGATTTAATATAAGGTCTTTCTTTTATTTAAAAAAATATATATGATAATAAAAAAAAATGAAAAAATGAGAAAATAAAATAATTGAAAACAATATATATATATTTCACTTATTGAGTCTTCCCTTATGTAGGTAGGTAGCTGCTAAAACCATTTACTTGAGTCGGCCACTAAGTTGCATTGCATACTTAGTGAGAAGATCCATGTTACAATAAATGAGATCAACTAGTTTCATACAAAAGAATTATGGGATTTATTCACAATTGTTGTAACTATTGATACAATGTTCAATCAACATGCACAAAGGAATGATCAAAAACATTTTTGACATCTAGTAATGAATGTTAGAGACACAATTCTAATTGTAGAAGACTAGAAATTACTAATAACACATACATATACAAATATGAATGGTTCCACAAAATAGTCATTTGATAAGGCTATACATTTGTCCACAATAATAATAAGCATTGTTTGATATCACTAAATTTCTCTATTGCACTAAGTGTTTCCATAATGGTAGGTAGCAACTACTCCATGGAAGCATATGAAAAAATATTGGTGTTAGAACTAGGGTTATACTTACTTCAAACTTATGGATTAATGCAAGACTTGTCCATGGTGCCCTTGGGGTAGTTGAACATATTGTGTATAATCATGTCTTGAACCTTCAACATATGTTTTAGTAAGATTTGATAACTATGTGGGAGTTCCATGGGATGGATTATTCCTTGAACTATTTCTATTATACCTATTGAAAGAGGTAATAATAGACAAATTCTATTGACACTTGTTTGGGGATTAACAATCCATAAGTCCCATGGATTGACATTAGAGAAGACAACTCTTAATAAGGGAAAGACATAACAACAAAGTCTCACTTTTATTGCAATCTACGAGTTAAAGCTTAGCATGGTCTTTGATTTCAACCTCCATTTCCATATGATCAATATGAAAAGATGGGAAAGTGTGTTTGTGTGTCTAAGAGAAGATTGACATCAATTAGTATGTAATGTATGAGTTATTCAATATTTTCCTCATATCAGTTCTTAATGATATGATATAATATATATGTTATTCAATATCGTAATCATTCCATTTTTTTATTATTCAACATGTTCATCACTAAACATTGTTACTTTGTTATAATGGTGTAAATTCAAGAGGTTCAAGTTCATCTAAAGAATATACATATAGATAATGGTTATCATAAATTTTACACTCCTAAATAAGAATGAACCACCTTAGATCCATCTTAACTATGGATCCATCATGGGTCAGATCCTTTGAGGTGCAAACCTTTCCTCAAGTTTTTCACTCTAAAAAGATATTTACACCTCGAAAGATTTGAATCCTCTCGATACATGATAGATCCAAATGAATATAAGTTGATGCTAGATATATATATATATATATATATATACATGATAGATCCAAATGGATCTACGCTGTTGCTAAATATACAATTACATATATATACAGATTCTGATTCTATGGCATATCGAATTTATGAATGTAACTAAACCCTTGGGGTATGAAAATCCCTATGAAAATCAGTGGGTTTTTTTATTCATCCCGTTTTCTTTAAAAATGTACGTGTGAATTATAAATAGGCATGAAGGCTATACGAAGTATTTCTGATTCCTTGGCTCCAACATATCAAAACAATAAACTCACCTGTGTCGAAAGCAACAAAGGAACTGAAAGCAAATATATGCATTAATATAATAGTGAAAGTTTGGATAAATTAATTATAATCAAATTAAATATCATTGATAATTTTTTGAAGTATCCATATTAAAAATATCCAGAAACGGAGCTGTAACCATGTGAGTGTGTGAACAGAGCGTACAGAAATTACAGATCATAAATGGGTAGCTATTTGATGGGCAACAAGGTCGTAGAGATGACCAATAAATTGACAGGATTGGTTGTAGTTGTAAACAATAAGTATTAGTTGGTTAAAAAAGGTCTCGTCCATTTAAGAAATCGTTGACAATTGTTACCGTTTACGTCGAATTATCAAGGATCTTAATTCATCCAATCCTCCTACGTACAAATGAAAGAGATGTGAATAATTTATTTCATGAAGAGGACAATGTAGAAATGGATGAATCCCTCAGACAACAAACGGTCGACCAGGAGAAGTCCCACCGATTTCCACCGAAACTACAAATTACCAGAAATCAGCAAAAGACCAACACCAACAATGAGAAGTCCCACCGACTTCCACCTAAACTACAAATTATATCAGAAATCATGTTCATTATGTTTTGTTGGCAATGGATAATCTCTGCATGTTAAACCTGAAAGGAGGATGCACAAAATATTTCATTTAAATGGTACAATGTTGGATAATCATAGTTATTTCATAAAAGATCATTAGGTTGATTAATAATATTCAGGCAACCCAACCCTCTATGTGACAAGAGGAAGCATACAATGCAACAAGGGCATTGCCTCATGTGTCAATTAGATCGTGACCTGCCCGATCTTATTACCAAGAAAATAGAATCAAGTATTGTACACTTTATTTAATAAATTGATACTTTGGCTCAATGTTCAATCTTTATTTTTGATAGTTTTATTTGGGATCTCTGAGAACCATTAAGATATGCATTCGGATCAAACCTGGACTATAGCCCGCGAAACATAAGGTAAAGCCCCCGGCCTAACCTTATTCCTTACCTGAAGTCTGTCTCGAGTTAAAACCCTCCTTTTGAGCACTAACTAGAAAAATATTATAGCCTTGGTTGGCACTTTAACTTTCCATAATTTGTGATCCCACCAATACCCTAGCTTGGATTAATATTGTCCACCTAAGTTACCAAATGACTACACCACTTCATCCTTATCATCCCTAAGTCGCACATGAGGTTTCCTTAATTCAGAAATGAAGAGAAACCATGAATGGTGCCAAAATTCTAAGTCCTATCTCATGAGCAAGGAGCCACCCCTAAACCTAAGGGGTCGTAGAGAAGGGATCACCAATCTTGTTCAAAGTACACCTGCCCACTTCCTGTAGTTGATGAACTAACAAATATGGAAGAAACACATTTTCCCCAAAGCCTACAATCGCATCCCTACCTATCCTTACCTATGTACCAAAACCCACCTTCGAAGACAACCATTGACCAACCGTGGGAAAGGACAAAGAAAACACTTTTCATTAATTAGACACATTTTGATTGTTCTTTCATGATCCAAGTGGATACTAGTGGCCAACCACATGTTCCACTAATTCAGAATGGTTCCACATCTTGGCAGTTTTTCTAGAGTTTTTCGGGTCCCAAACTTTTGGGTTGTTTTGAGTCCCTAAACGACTTTTTTTGGCATCGCAACACCCAATAGATAGGTAAAGGCATGTACTGGGTTGTTCGAAATGTGTACTTCTTGGCTTGACCTTTTCGATGGGCTACTAAGTGCCCCAAATGGAGATCGTATGCAAAGGTTAAGCCCTCGTGAAGTTAACGTATCAACTAACCACATCGAGGCCCACAAACCTTTTGGCATTTCATCTTTTGGGGTTAGGGTTTTGGATGTTTAGCATTTTCTCATTGATTCTTTATGTTAAAAATCATTTTCGTCCTCTTTGTGATCAAATTCTTGTGAATGAGAGTAGCTAACACATCTCTTTCTTCATGGATAAGCTACCACCATTATATCTAACTCATGTGCTTTTCATTTTACAGTCTTTTGTATTCCAAAGAGTGATTAATAGAATATGGGTTTAGCTATATTACTATGTTCTTGCAATATGTCTATGTGTTTCCTTGTTATAACTCTACCTTCATGTCATTCTCAATATAATCCAGATCATTTTGGCTCTTTCTGACCCAGTCCAAGATAGATTTGGGAGCAATGTACTTTTCAACAAGAATTCTTTTCCAAATACTTTCACAATTCAATAAAGTTCATAGTGACTTTTCCACCAACACCCTTAAAAAAAATTGGTTCTTTCACCTCCATCCACCCTGGTTCTTCGGCCTCATGGTCACCTGTCGATTTACCAAATGCAAGCCCAGATACTCACCACCTCTCTTCCATAAGTAATTGAAAAAAAGTTTCTAAATCTTATTAAGGATACCCTTGGGGATGTGCGCTAGAAAGTGCCAATAGATTGGAATGGCCTCCAATACATAATTAATGAGTACAAGTAGCTCCCCTATGAAATTCCAATGATTTCACCATAAATTCACTATTTTCTCTATTTTAGTCAATAACCACTTCCAGTCTACGACTCCATACTTATTTGGCCTTAGGATGAACCCCAAGTAATTGATTCCCTCATCCATATTGAAGGAAGGATATGAGAAAATGTTGGACATGTTAACTCAGATGTGGTATTCTATAACTGGAAAGTAAATCGCAGACTTGTTGGCATACACTAGCATACCCGTTGGTGCATAAAAGAGGTTCAATATTTCCTTGAATTGATGAAATTCAAAATACAAGAAGAAATAGAAAAGTAGAACATCATCAATAAGAAGGAGGTGCAAGATTTTCTTTTCTCTCCCAATCCTCAAGCCTCAAATCTTATTCTATAACCTGGCTTCCCCAATATCACATCTAAGCCCTTATAACACCAAAAGAAAAAGGTAGGGTTAGAGTGGGCACCCCTACCTCAACATACGAGAAGAATTAAAAAACTTGATTCCCAAACCATTTATAAGAACAACAAATGATGTCTTTGTGACACAACCCATTATCCACTTTACAATATGCAATCCAAACCCTATCTGCAAAATGAGTAACCTAAGATAGAGCCACGAATGAAAAACCAGTTAGTACACCTTTGGCCAACCATTTCAAATTAACCAAGGAAATGTGTCCCAAGACACAGGAGGAGATAGAATACATGTCCAGGGTCCCTTATTCATCAGCAGTTGACAGCTTGATGTATGTGACAGTTTGCACAAGACCAGATATTGCACATGCAGTGGGAGTTGTGAGAAGGTATATGAACAATCCAGGTAAAGAACATTGGGAGGCCGTAAAGTGGATTCTCAGGTATTTGAGAGGTACTATTACTCATGCATTATGTTTTGGAGGTTCATACACTATTCTACAGGGATATGTTGATTCAGATATGGCAGGTGATAAAGATAGCAGGAGGAGCACCACAGGGTATGTTTTTACTATAAGTGGAACAACAGTAAGTTGGATTTTGAAACTGCAAAAGGTTGTTGCACTTTCAACAACAGAGGCAGAGTATGTTGTTACTACATAGGCTGTAAATAAATGATTTGGTTACATAGGTTTATGGAGGAATTAGGAAAGAAGCAGGGGAATAGTAGGTTGTACTGTGACAGTGAGAGTGTCATTCATCTTACAAAGAAATCAACCTTCCATTTGAATACTAACCATATACAACTCAGGTACCATTTCATACGATTGGTCTTGGAGGATGGACATTTGAAGTTGAAAAAGATACACACTAGCCAGAATCCTGCAGACATGTTAACAAAGGGAGTAACGAGGGAGAAACTGAGTTCCTTCTTAGTTTCAGTTGGTCTTCAAGAATGAAGATGAAGATAAAAATTTTCCAGGTCCAAGAAGGATCACAATCCAACATATACAACAGTGGTGGGGTTGTTGATATCAGTCTCCAAGTGGGATATTGTTGGTTGTGGATCATGATTACCTTCCAGATTAAGAGGTCTTTGTTTTCATCTGTGTTTATACCCCATGAAGACTTTACACCCCAGAAGAATGTACACTCCTCCACGCGGGGGAGTGCAGAGGGGGGTTACCCCCTCTGTGAGGTCCAACATAAAGGTTTATCCAACACTTGGACTTCTTTCCATTGCTCGACTCTGATAATGCAAGGAGGGATCAAGAAAACCCAGCCGGACTGGGGCCTCGCCCTAGACATCAAAAGGAGCATCATCATTCAACATAGGGACCCGAGCCTTCTGAGAAAATTCACCCACTACCTCATCACCAATCTCATACCATTCCACCTTGCAACCCCACATCATAGCGTCATCTTGATCCTACTGCAATTCTTGCCTCTCCGCAAGGGGGAGTCAATATGTCTCACAACACATTCTTTGGGATCACCATAATCGTGGATTCACTATTAGTTTTGTTGGAAGATGATTTTAGACCTCCTCATCGATCCTCGATTCTTTTTTAAGAAGCTCATCCCTTATGCACTCTACCTCTTTCTTGAATTCGTGGCATGCTATTGGTGAGAATGCCAATAACTTGAGGAAGTGGATCTAGCTTTCTCATCACCAATTGTGAGAGAATCATGTTAGTAAAAATAACCAGGCTTGAGCTACAAGTATAAGATATCCCACCCGACTGCATTACGATCACCTAGGTCCTACGTTCCCTCCTTTGTAGGTTGGCCATATTAATTGTTGGAGTGAGCAAGAAGTAACTGTCTTTCCTCTCGACTGTACCAGAGACTAGCTCTCCATCTCTTCTCACACACATCCAAGATTGAATGAACTTAATGCTCAGGTCTTGGAAATAATGAGAGGTTTTGTCCAGCTATCCCTCTAGGATTGCAGGCGGGCCGCCAGGTGGCGGAACATACATCTGCCATGATGATGGTCATATTGGTGGCGCTAACACCCCATCCGGGGAAATTTAGAGAGTTTTTGAATCTACAACATTTTTAGAGATTTCTTTCACCTATGTTTTGTATATATTCGTTTCTTCTAGTCCCATTGCAGTAGAATAACAAATTTGACCTTTTCACCTTTCCATGTTTTTCCTAAGAAGACTTGACCTTTCCATTATTTTCCTTATTTGTGTTTCAGAATAGGAATAGGTGATACATGTTTAGGAATTTTCATTACATGCTTTCATAGCATAAGATGTAATAGATGAGAGGAACCACATATCAGTTCTTACAAATCAATGAGATATTCCTCAACCTCAAATCATACATTCTAAACAGATAGCTCAAATTCTTCCATGCAGTGCTTGTTAGCTAAAAATTAATCCACGCTCTTTTGACAACTTGTACTCCCCAAAACTTAAACCATTAAACCATTGTTTATTCAATCGAAATGATCTTCAGGGCCTATGTTTTGTTATGTTAATTAATCGTATGGAACTGCTCGGGAAACTACAATTTTCCAAAGTATTATACTACTCTTCTTCTGTTGTCTTTTGTTAAAAGTAAAAGGGGTACCACCTCTAGGTCCAAGACCTCCCTTGCTCCCTCCACCACTACTAGCTCTAGAACTGCCTATGCCACTACCAAAAATAGGCGCTCCTTCTCCCCCACCTTTGAAAATTTTCCATTAACATAATAAATAATGCATTCAAAGGAGGTTTGGATGCGAGTTGTGGCAGTGCATGGGAAAAGCTAGGCTTGAAACTTGTTTGCATATGAGCAAGCTCTAGAAATTTTTGTGCTTTAAAAGCAAATTTCAATAGGTGACACACACAATCTATTGTCCACGAAGATTGGTAAGGATGAGGGTATTATTTTCTCGAGAGATAAAATGAAAATTGAAACCCACAAACCCTTTGTTTTGCAACATATTTATGTGTAACTTTTATCCTCAATAATCTATGAATTCTCGCTCTATGTTTTTCTTCATTAAATTTCCCTCGCCCTAATTTGATCTAATTTGCAATTTACACCTTCCATGATGTTGTCATTGATGTAGTTGTTAATTCTATTTTTCTACAAATAAACAACACACTTTTCCATTGAGATGGAAATTGATCCCCGCTTTCTTTAAAAGGAAATGATAGCATATCACTAATGACCATGACAAGTCTGCATTTGCAACCAATGATGACAAAACAATATTAGTTACTTTGTCTTACTAAACCCCCCACTCCCTTATCTTCTTTTGGTCAAAAATTGTTGTGTTAATTGGCTTTGTTTTTTCCTAATTTTATGAGCAATCAATGAAGAATTCAAAACATGTCCATAGATGTTACTGTCTACATAAATAGATGTTCTTCAACTGTAACAATTTACAACAATTTATTTCCATCTCTCGTATGGATTGAATAAGTAGGATTATGTCTTAATAACAATGATTCTATTACTTTCATGGGCAAATCCAAGCAAAATTGGCATTCAAGCTACCGGCTAAGATAGTCCCGTGAGACAGCGCGGTTGGTAAAGACCTTTCTCCATGTTGGGAGGAGGTCTTGAGTTCAATTCCGGCTGGGTCTCCGGGACGAAATGTAATGGCTGCTAGTGCCAGTCTGGACAGTGATGTAAATGATTTATATGTCTAATATAAATCGAGTTAATTTCTCGTGGAAAAAAAAAAGCTACCCGCTAAGATCTCAAATTGAACAAGACATTATGGTATGTGACTAGGATATGTATGGCGATCGTGACATCATATCAATTCTAATCATCGAAAACACGCGGTGAGCATGGAGTCGACCGTACGTAAAGTTTTTTTTGGCAAGATGAATCATTTCCGATCTATGATACATAATAAATCTGTTTCGGTTGCCTGCAAGTTATTATTTAAGTGGATATTTACGATAAATTAAATTTGAATGTAAACCTGTTGCCTTTTGATATTTACGAGAATTTGAAGTTGATATTTATGCAAAGTGTGTTGAGGTAAATCGGGAATTGATCCTGGAGTGGTCCGGGCCATCACATTTAGCACACAGGTTTCGAACTGGTGACCTCTCCCCAAACTGGAAGAGTGTGCAGCCCCAAGGGACACAGGTTTCGAACTCGTGACCTCTCCCCAAATTGGAAGAGTGTGCAGGCCCCAAGGGACACAGGTTTCGAACTCATGACCTCTCCCCAAACTGGAAGAATGTGGGCATGTCTTAACCAATTGTGCTATCCCATGGGACCTTCGTATCCACGTGATTTACAAAGAGTACTCCACCATCTACAGTTAAAAATATACATTCACAGTATTTAAAAACAAAAATAAGTAGTATTGTGAATGCAGCCTTTGCCAGTCCCACTGAGATAAAATAATGGTATGAATACACAGGTTCCGGGGCTGGACAGATGTGAAATGAGTCAGGGTTTTGCCCACTATTCGATTCCCGGAGTGCCGAAGGCATGCCTTGCCAGCATTTACAACTGACAAGTTCCAATTTCGGGTCCCATTCAAATTGCCTCTCCCCCATTCTATTGTCACGCATCTTTCCTCCTCACATCTCAACCTGCTTCCCCTTTATCAATACAGACCTCCATTAAATAGTCCGATCCTTACACGCTACTCTCAGAAAAAGCAATACGCCCGACTCCGAATTAGTTCCAGCTGAACAAAGAGATGAAAGGCAAGAGCTGCAGGGAGATGGCGAGATGGGCGCCATTGGCTTTAATTATATACTGTATGTTGGGTAGAGTCGGTGCAGGGACGTCTAGCATTAACGGCCCTATAAAGACAATAGTCATTCTTGTCATGGAGAATCGATCTTTTGACCACATGTTGGGATGGATGAAGCGGCTCAATCCACAAATCGACGGGGTCACCGGCCAGGAGTCAAATCCGATATCCACCAACGATCCCAACTCTGCGAAGGTCTTCTTCCAGGACGAGGCAGAGTATGTGGATCCGGACCCAGGGCATTCGTTTCAGGCCATACGAGAGCAGATCTTCGGTTCCGATGATACCTCTGCGAATCCTGCCCCCATGAACGGATTCGCCCAGCAGGCGACT
>SNQJ01S0002429.1:106157-145555 GCA_010110895.2 Picea sitchensis | reverse complement strand
CACCACATCACTCTCAATTCCCCAAAACCCAATTTATCTACTATAAAATATTTGAAAGAAACATATTAAGACTCAAACATTTAAACTAATTATAAGAAAAATGCAAACATTTAAGGTAAATGAAAGAGAACGAATCAATTGAACACATATAAATACATACCTCCTTCATTTCAACATTTCGATATCATTAATATTCTTCTAGTCATCCAACTCAACATTTGTATCATCCGCTTCAAAATTGATGTTGTAAGGATTGGCCATATCAGCATCATCATCGATGTCATCATTTCCAATCATATCATCGCCTATATCATCATCATGAACATTGTCTCCTACATTTGGTTCCACTTCTTCAAGTTATTCATCTAAAATATCGTCGATATCATCTTCATCCAGAACATTTTCTAGAACATCTCCTTCAACTTCTACAACGTCTTCGTCTAACACATGTACTAACTTCTCATCTACATCTCTTCTTCTTCAATATCATATTATTCCACTAAATTATACTTTATCGGCCTTCCTCTTGGATCATATCTAACAACATATGACCAACCCCCTCTACCTGGAACCTCTGAGTAAAATACTTGTTCACATTGGCTTGGAAGAACATAGGGCTCTAATCCTGGCTCAACATTCCTTATATTAACCATGGTAAATCCACTGGCATGTTGATTAACAGTTCTATCAGGATCACGTTCATTCATTCGTAGTATGTACCATTTGACATCGAACAGATCTAATTTGAAGGACCTAAAGTCACACTCAAGTATATCATCCAAAAACCCATAGTATCGATTTTCAAAGACTTCTGGATGTATGTCACTTCTAGAGGAAGCATTAGTAACCTTCAATACTGCAGTTATCCCAGTATAAGAAGTTTTCATATTTTCATCCAACTTTTTGAGGTGAATTTTGGCCATTGCACAACACATCCTTGTGGTGTTTCAACTGAAATATGCCAGACACATAAAAAATGGATTGTCAATTGATAAACATATTTATACTTGGAAATTATGCAAATTTATAAGAAAAAAAACATGCCATGTACACCAATATAATATTAAAAAATACTAAATAGTATGGGTGAATATGTTTACTTGTTTATATTTTAAACCATATGCTAAATCAATTTCCCTTTGTGTAAGATTGGCATCTCCTTTACGTTCAACTTCTTTGACCAATGTAAACACACCAAACCATGATAAGGTGCCATTATTAGAATGTATACATCGTTCAATCCATACCTTCATCCAATCAATATTGTTTGCAATGTATAAATGTATTGCATCCCACTCTTGACCAACTGTATTGAAATAAAAAAATATTTCACATATAATCAATTACCATGGTATACCTTTATAATAATGGATTATGGAGAAAGACTAAAAATTAAATAAGTAAGATATACATAAAAACAAAAAGTCAAATGTATTATAAATTTCCACCATCTACTTACATGTCACTTTCCTCATTCTACCTTTCCCCAATAGGTGCTCCCCTTCAAATTTGTTGATGGAGTTGACATCCCAAATGTGGTTCACATTAATACTTGCAGATATTTTAGGAAGATATTGAGTAATATAAACCATGGTTTGATATACCATATATCTCTCTACCATAGAACCCTCGGGACGTGCTCTTTGTCTAACCAAAGCCTTCAATTATTTCAAGTGCCTCTCAACCATCCACATTGACCTTGTTTATACATGTCCACACTTTTCAATCTCCTCAACTTGGTGTACGAGGTAGTGTTTTTGTGCATTGAAAAATGTCAGAGGTGGATACTTTTTCATTTCACACATTAGACGAGGAATGTGTAACCTCCAATATTTTATATATCTTCTTTATAGATTTATTTAGATGAAAAGCATCTACAAATGATGCAATAAAATCACATGTTTCAAAAAAAATAGAGAGAGTACTACATTACAAGTAAAACACATGCAATGAAATATAAGTTGTACAATGAATTGAAAAAAATTTACACTTTGCATAAAAATAGTCACTTACCTCATGTATTTGTCGAGTTCATATATAACTTGTTTGACATTGTTGTCAAAGTTGTCTAGGAGAGATAGAAGTAGAACATACTCTAACATAAAAAAATGAATCATTATTTAGTCACAAATTATGTTAGCTTTTTAGCTTGGGAGGTACTCTGCATGTTTTGTCTTGTATGCGGATGTTACCTTATGTTGACACTACTAGGCACTTAACTTTGTAATGGGTTTTTATAAAGTTGTAAAGTGGTTTTTTTATTAAACTGACTTTTTAATAAAGTGTACCTTCTAATTTTAAACTAACATTATTTCATAAAGTGCACTTATGTAAAAAAGTGAAATTACTTTAATGTTTTAAGTGATTCATTTTGGAGGGAATGAATCATGACCCTTTATCTTGAAAAAGGAAAGATTAGATCTTGGCCTTTGGATTTAGGGTTGGGGAAGTTGAAAAGACACTTTGGAGTGAAAAAGTTATTTTCATATTTATAAAAGAATGCATTGGGTAGTGTGCAAGACACAAGAAGAGGAGATTGAGAGATATTTTCCGAGAGAGCTTGAGAGAGGAAAGTGGGCATCTTAGAGGGAACATTTTCCAAGACAAAGTGGGCACAAATCCCAAGGGAAAATTTCTATGTGTGTACTAATATCTTTTGATGTTGTTGGAGGCCGTACTGTACGGATCCGTACAGTAAGGAAAGAGGACATGATTTTCGAGGAAGATTGTTGGCACGAAAATCGAGTCTATTTGGAGTGTTTCCTTGCTTCACTTGGGTCGTACAACAGAATGTGGGCACATTTTTCAAGGTGTTTTTTTTTTCTGGGTGGGTCGTATAGTTGTACGGATTTGACACATTTTTCAAGGAAGAATTTGTGGGGGACAGTTTTGGTGCTATGAGGTATTTTCTCTTAGCTGGAAATTGTGAGTTTGTTGCTGATATGTACTTTCCTGAAGCTGAATAATAAAATATCTCTCTCTCTCATTGGGTTTCCCCACATTGGGGTTTTCCCTGGCTATTGCCTAAATTTCTGATTTTTTCATGGGTGATTGAATGTTGTTCATTGTGTTTATTGCTGCTGCATATTTGCTTAGCAATGTATATTTATGCTTGTGGAAATTTCTAAATGCGGGTTTGAGACATTTCAAAGTTCATGCAAGATAGTTATCTATAGGTTTCTAAGTGTATGCAAAAATATTTGTTTGTTGATTTTTGTGATTAAAAATCTACATGGTATCACAACTTTGTCTCTGAGTGACATTGAACAATGAGGATTTTAGGCAAGGTTGAAGAGGGAAAATTTGTGATTTATTTCCTTGAGTTGTGACAAGAAATATGGTTGCATGCATTAGATTTGAAGATCGGTTGGATGGCATCTCCAACTATTTGCAGTGGAAGGTTCGGATGTCAGTTGTTCTCAAGAAGAACAAGATTTGGAACTTTGTCAGTTATGTTGTTGTGGTTCCCACAACAGATCCTGTTGCTTTGGATTTGCATGAGGTCAAGGAGGCCAAGGATCAGAGGATTATTCTAGATGGGGTGAAGGATCACCTTATCCCACACTTAGATGAGAAGAATACAAACAAGGAGATGTGGGATACACTTAAGAATTATTTGAGGCGAGGAATGAGAACGAGAAGATGGCCTTGAAGGCTAAGATGCATGATACTAATATGGGTAAGGAGGAGAGTGTTTCTTATTATCTTACCTAGGTAGCTCAAGTGAAAGATGAGTTGGATTTTGTTGGAGAGGTCATATCGGATTCAAAGATGGTGAGGATAGCCTTGAAAGGCTTCACCAAAGAATGGGAAGTATTCATGAAGTGTGTGGTGGGTCATGAGAATATTCCATATTGGAGCATACTGTGGGATGATTTCACTCACGAGGAGATCCAAGAAGGATCTCGGAGCAGTGGATAGAAGATAGATGGAGCTGATGAGAAATTTTCTCTTACAACAAAGAGAAAGAAGAAAGAAAGTGTCGGGAGGGACTTGAGCAAAGTTAGATGTTATTGTTGTAACCAGTTGGGGCACCTTTCTTATCATTGTCTTGAGAGGAAGAAAAAAAAGAAGGAACCAGAGGGGCCTCGGACAGATGCTACAACATTCATGGAGGACTTTGCTTCTAAGTATGATAGGGAGTGTTCTTTGGTTACCCTAGTTTCTAGTGTCGGTAGCAAGGATTTGGGGGTGATATCAGATGGATTGTGGATAGTGGAGCCTCTTGCCACATGATGGGAATATGGAGAGTATTCCTAAATATCACAAAGACAGGTCCTGACTGACATGTGGTAAATCAAGGTGGTATGGTGCAAGTTGTACGTGGAGTTGGAAGGGTTAGATTCCAACTCGAGTATGGAGGATTCCTGGAGCTTGATGGAGTTCTCTTTGTTCCAGGGTTGAGGGTTAACTTGCTCTCGGTGTCATCCTTAGAGGATGTAGGATATTGTACATTTTTCAAGAGGGGATATGTCTTTATCTACAGGGAGGGAGTGGACCCGATGGAACTGTAGTTGATCAGTGATCGGGTGAACAAGTTGTATATGTTGCGAGGACAACCTTCAGTGTATGATTCAACATCGGATGAGGAGCATGAGGAGGCTCCTGAGACTACAGTGGGCCCAAGGATTCAATCTTGCATTCTGAGAGAAGAGATTGAGTCTCTTATGAGCATTGGTCAGAGGCTTAGCTAGTGTGGACGAACCAATGCTCAGGATGGAGTGGATTCTCGAAGGAGCTCAGGGTTTCGGGTAGCTATCAGGAGAAGATCTTCTAGTTCAAGTTTTGTGCAGGTGTTGAGGATAGCTCTAGGTTTAGAGGGAGATCCTACTGAGCACAGTGCAATGGGACCAGATGATGGAGATGACAACGAGTACATCCCTCGCTAAGAGGGAGTGTTAGCTTTTTAGCTCAGGAGGTACTCCGCATGTTTTGTCTTGTATGCAGATGTTACCTTATGTTGACACTACTATGAACTTAACTTTGTAATGGGTTTTTATAAAGTTGTAAAGTGGTTCTTTTATTAAAGTGACATTTTAATAAAGTGTATCTTCTAATTTTAAAGTGACTTTATTTCATAAAGTGCACTTATGTAATAAAGTGAAATTACTTTAATATTTTAAGTGATTCATTTTGGAGGTAATGAATCATGACCCTTGATCTTGAAAAAGGAAAGATTAGATATTGGCCTTTGGATTTAGAGTTGGGGAAGGTGAAAAGATACTTTGGAGGGAAAAATTCATTTTCAAATTTATAAAAGAATGCATTGGGTAGTGTGCAATACATAAGAGGAGGAGATTGAGAGAGATTTTCCGAGTGAGCTTGAGAGATGAAAGTGGGAAGCTTAGAGGGCACATTTCCCAAGACAAAGTGGGAAGAAATCCCCAGGGAAAATTTATGTGTGTGTGCTGATATCTTTTGTTGTTGTTGGAGTCCATATTGTACAGATCCGTACAGTTCGTACAACAAGGAAAGAGGGCATGATTTTTTAGGCAGATTGTTAGCATGAAAATCGAGGTTGTTTGGAATGTTTTCTTGCTGCAATTGGGTCGTACTGATCAGGTCGTACAACATACTGTGGGAATTGTTTTCAAGGTGTTGTTTTCTAGGTGGGTTGTACAACTGTATTGATTTGGCACATTTTTCAAGGAAGAATTTGTGGGGGACAGTTTTGGTGTTGTGAGGTATTTTCTCTTGGCTGGAAATTGTGAGTTTGCTAGTGATATGTACTTTCCTAAAGGTAAATAATAAAATCTCTCTCTCATTGGGTTTCCCCACATTGGGGTTTTCCCCGGCTTTTGATTAAATTTCTGAGTTTTTCATGGGTGATTGAATGTTGTTCATTGTGTTTATTTCTTCTGCATATTTTATTAGCAATGTGTATTTCTGCTTATGGAAATTTTTGAATGTAGGTTTGATACATTTCAGAGTTTATGCAAGACAATTATCTCTAGGTTGCTAAGTGTATGAAAAAATATTTGTTTGTTGATTTTTGTCATTAAAAATATACAAATTAGTAGATTAAAAAAAACATGAAGAATATGTTTCACCAATATAGAAATATATACACTAAAATAATTACCTTAATCAAGGTATGCCAATCATGTGTTTTTACCCCGCCTAATTCACCTTTATTTGTAAGGATATTCTTTATGTTTGAAGAAAATCCAGTGGGAAATTTAAGTTTTTCAATAACCTCTTTTACATCCTTGCTTTGTTGCTTTGTCAATAACCATGGAAGGACGCTTATGTTTTGGTTGTTTGCATCGCTATCTGAATGAATGACACTTTGCATTACATGATTGGCCTCCTTAATGTCATTACAAATCTTGACAATTTTTTATTTGTCACTCCTTCCATCTAAGATTTTCCATAACGTTTATGTTACATTCTTCCCGATGTGCATTGTATCAAACAAATGAACAATTTCTAGGTGCTCATAGTAGGGGAGCCTACTCAATTGTATGAGATAAATTTTCATTCCTCATGGAAGCACCCCATTATCAATTCCTTCATGAAGACCTTCAAGGTGAAGAATATAAATTAAATATATTGCAACAATACTTCTCAATTAGTACAATGAAAAAATTGTAATAAAAAAATAAAATATTACAAACATTTCATGTATGATACATGATAGACGATTTGATCCATTAAAATACCTTGACAATTTCTATTATATTGCAACTGTCATAGACGAGGTGTCATTCTTCGTAGTTTTAATCCATTCTCTTCTTTACCATTGAAAAAATGTTCTCGATACTTCTATACCTATGGTTCTTAGAGAGAAAGTATCTATACTCATCAAACACCTCCTTTCCTAAAATTCTTGAACGACGAGATTTCATCTTAGGACGACAAAATGGACATGGAAATTTACCCTTTGTTTGAAGACCTGCAAGAGATGGATTAAATTTTATATCATGAATTATTCAAAGTATGTTTAATGAAGGGATTATATAAAAAACATGCATGATATGAACTTCATAAAATTAAATGCTATTAAGTGCAGTGTAACGTTATAACATACCACATAAATGTGTTATCCCTCGAGCATCGTGAATTGTCCATACAAGAATTGCATGGAATTTAAATTCCCTTTGTGCACCTACTGGTCTAGAGATATCATACATAGTGATGCCCTTCCATAACTCTAGTAACTCATCAATAAGATGCTCGATATATGCATTCATATCTTTGACTTGGTACTTACCTAATTGATTTAACATACAATAGATAATTACTACATATATGAGTAAATAAAAAATATCAAACATAATTGTAAGATAACATAATTGAACATATATGAGTAAACAATAAAGTATAAGAAAAAATTATGAAACAAACAAGACAAATGAGATGTTACCTCGTTAAAAAAAATTACTCTAAACAAATACCTAGAACAATCATTGCCAACATTATGTGATCCCTCTTTATTGACATCCATGGAGGAATATTATTGTTGATAACAAAGACAATCCACACCAAGTAAGTAAATCTGAGCTCTCCAAATGGATTGACATCGTTAGCTTCCAATGAAAGCCTAAGATTACGAGGTTCATCTTTAAAATTTGGACATATTTCCTCTATCTTCTTAAATGCATATCCATCGGTAGGCATTCGAAGAACACCATCTTTACTTATGTTCTTTGCATGGTAATCCATAAACCGTGTTATCCTTTTGCACCTGAATAATCGTCGCAAATGTGGAATTATGGGGATATAACGAAGAACCTTGTGAGGCACCTTTTTTGTTACTTGATCGGTTTGATATCTACTAATTTGACATTTCAGGCATTCTTATTTCAACGTATGTTCTCCACAATATAGAATATGATCATCAGGACAAGCATGAATAGCTTGATACTCCATTCCAATATATTTCATAATGGTGTGTAAATCTTGATATGTGTGACATAAAACATTTGACAATGGTAACAAAAATTCACCTAACAATCGACAACATAAAAAAACAATATCAGTTAATGTAAAGAATATTAATCGTACATATTACATCCAAATTTTACACACGATTGACTAACAATAAAAATAAAGGAAAATATAAAACCTTTATCATCATGTACTAAGTGTGACAAAATATATTACATACATTAGCAGTTGTGTCACACAAGTGTTTGACAAACCATTCATAACCTTTAAGTTCACCAACAAAAATATAGCAGAGAGAAGACTTGTTTTGGAGCCTTCATAAAGAGGTTGACTTGCCTTCTTAAGTACAAGTATATCAAAAACACCATCAAGTTGGTCGTCATCATCATTCATTCCAATATTATTAAATGTCTCTTGGATCAATATATTTGTCGCATCTTCTTCAACTATGTTATTTGTTAGGATATTTAGACACTTAGGAGTTAGTTAAGATCTACTTGGTCTAATATGTCGTTTGGTAAAAGTGTGTTTCTTTAGTATGCATTAGTATGCATTTGTAGTTAGGAAATCCGATGGTCACGATATGTTCTCGACATAGAGTGATCTGACGGTTCATACTCTCCTCGGTCTTAACGACCATTGATCTATGGATTAACACGCGATTGGTCCATGATCTCTATTTAAAGAGCATGGAGGGTCATTTGTCAATGATCGATTGTGAGAAACTCTCTTGTAAAATCTCTTTGTAATATTTTTCTTTTGCATTAATAAACTGCTCCAAGTGGTTGCGTTGGCTGGGGTCGTGGATGTTTCCCCGTAGGGGTTTTACCACGTGAAAAAATTGGTGTGTTGATATTTGATATGGTTATGTGAGTGGTTACTAAAGTTGTTTGTCCTCTGTTGGAATACCTGTGTTGTCGAACATGGTATCAGAGCTTGTTTGAAGATCCGCTCCTATTGTAGATCGAGATCGTGAAGCCGAGTTGCCTCATATTCATTTTTTGTAATTTTTGTACATTTCTGGGCTGAGAAGACTATTCCATTGCGTCCAAATCACTCGTTTAATTCAGGAACACTTTTTGTTTCACTCGAAAAGGTTTCCTTTTGCCCAATATACGACCATTACAGTCAGATCCGGAGGTATAAAGTTTGAAAACACATTTTTTAAAATTTTTGCAGAGTAGTGTTTTGGTTTTATTTCGGTTTTGTATTATTTATTTCTGGGTTGCTACACTTTTAGATCTGCGTATTCTCTTTTCCCCGCGCCCTATGCGATCTCAGAAAATCAGAAACAGATAGGAAAAGGTGCATCTTTCGGGTAAGCTAACCGAGATCTAACCCTTATTGTCATCGATAAGCGAATTTTTTTTCTTGTGTGAAAAAAGTTTTTTTTAGCACGCTCTCCAAGGCCATCTTCCACAACAACAACAACAATAACAACACCAACACCCCCAATCCTCCTTCTAAACATTACAATATGTTTTGCTATACCATTTGGTTAAAAGTTGCCTTATTAAGTAAGAGGTCTTGAGTTCAAGTCTCTCTTTTGTTACTTTTTTTGAAAAAGTTCATGCTAACATTGTAAAGTGTATTTCACTTCAAGTATAAAAGTGAATCACTATAAGTAGCTTTAATATTTTATTTTAGAGTTATTTATTTTGCATGCAACTTTTATGTTATAAAGTAACTTCATTGTAAAAGTGATCCCCACTTCTCTTTATAAAAGTGGGTCACTTCATAAAACAACTTACACTATCATGTGGTCATTTGGTTACCGTTTATGTCCTTTTTTAAAATGACAGAACTCTCACATCTGAAGTCCATTTTCAGTGCCGTTGTTTTTTAAAATGCATAACTTTTCGAGCTCTTTCAATTCAAATCATCATTTTCAGTTTTTAAATATGTATTATCTACATATGTAATATGGCTTCAACAAGTAATGTCTTATTTACCAGCACCAACTACTTCCAATGGAAATCCCATATGGAGGATTTATTAAGAAGTAAAGAGTTGTACCATATTACCTTGGGAAATGAAACAACACCCACTGATGTTGATAAGAAAGCCAAATGGGATAATAGGAATGAAGAAGCACGTGGATTAATCATAATGTCCATCTCTCCTGATTTAAGGTTCCACCTTCAATCATTTTATACACCCAAAGAAGCTTGGGAAAAGATTGAATCTGTGTTTGGTAAACACAATATTATTCGAGCACAACAGTTAGAAAATCAAGTACTAACTTTAAGTCCAAATGATTTTTATTGCATTGAAGACTATCTATCTAAGTTTAAAACACTCAGAACTTTATGTGAAGAATGTAAGATAAAGATAGACGAAGATCGTTGCATCTATCTTATTCATTCTGAGCTAGGTAGTGCATATTTTTTGTTTGTATCTACCTTTTATGCCATGCAAGAGGCTCTAGGGGCAGCTTATCAAAAACCCAGTCTTGAGAACTTTTGTGATGCTTTGATTAGAGAGCAAAATAAGCTAGTACAACTTGGAGTGATCAACACTGCAGGTACCTCCAACAAAGCCTTAGTTGACCATCAGAAAGATAAACCCAAGAATCCAAAGAAGCAACATCCTCACCACAACAACAAGAAATATAAGAGTCCCAAACCCACTCATACAACTTTTTCTCCTAATGGAGACAAAGGAGAAAAATATAAAAATAAGAAGACTGACAAACATTGCAACTTTTGTGATAAAGATGGTCATGATGAGTCCAAATGTTTCAATAATATGATATCTTTAGAAGCATTGATGAAGAAGCACAACATCAATATTGATTCTACTTCTTCTTCTTCTTCTCATGGACATGCACTTTTTGCTTCTGGTTTCTCCTTCAATACACCTTTTACTTCTACTTCTAATAAGTGGCTTATTGATTCTGGAGCATCTTATCATATGGCTAAGGATAGAGACATATTTTCTAATCTAAATGAATGTAACACCAAGAAAATATTTGCTAGTGATGATAGATCTCTTAATGTTGAAGGATCTGGAACAGTTCAAGTAGAAAATGGTCATTTCAATGATGTATTATGTGTTCCAAGTCTTTCTTGTAACCTTCTATTAGTATATCAAATCACTCATTCAGGTGAAGGTAAAACCGTAGAGTTTTCACCTCACCAAGTTGTAATCAAGGATCTAAAATATCCTAAGCATGTTCTTGCAACTGGAATTGTTGATGATATTACCAAGTTATACAAGTTTGACAACTTTGGGTCATCATATTTTTCATCAGTTTTTGTTGCTCATAGCGATGACTTGAGAAAACTTTGGCATGAGTGGTTTGGTCATCTAAACTATCACTCATTGCAACAACTATGTAATCAATAGATGGTGAATGGTCTTCCTCTTGTTTCAGGCAGAGATGGTGTTTTTGTCGGTTGTGTTCCCGGTAAACATCATTGGGATAGTTTTGAAAAACGTGCCTCTTGGCATGCCTTGGGTCCTTTGCAGCTTGTTCACAGTGATTTGTGTGGTCCACTTTCTTCTCCTTCTTTTTCTGGGTGCAAGTATTTCTTAACTTTCATTTATAAATTTTCCAGACATACTTGGGTTTACTTCTTAAAAATTAAGAGCGAAGTTTTTGACAAGTTTTTGGCCTATAAGGCCCTTGTAGAAAAGCAATATGGACATCAAATTCAAAGGTTAAGAACAAATAATGGAGGCGAATATGTGAACAATAATTTTACAAGTTACTACACTACACAGGGAATCCAAATGAAACACATTGTTCCATATACACCACAACAAAATGGTGTTGTCGAGAGAAAGAACTGTACATTAAAAGAAATGGCTAATTGTATGATCCAATCTAAGGGATTAAGTCTAAAGTATTGGGTGGAAGCCATCAACTATGCAAATTACATAGTAAATCACACTCCCACAAAGGCTCTTAAAAATATAACATCGGAAGAATCTTGGACTAAAATTAAACCAGATGTAAGTCACTTCCGTGTATTTGGAAGTATAGCATGGGCTCACATTCCTGGTGAGAAAAGGAAAGCATTACAGCCTAAAAGTGAGAAATGTATATTTGTTGGTTATTCTGAAGATGTCAAAGGTTATAGACTTCTTCAAACACATTGTAATGAAATTATTATTAGAAGAGATGTTAAATTTTATGAAAATATCTTGGCCTGCGAGCCTAATTCGGCGTTTGTGCCTTCTTTGGCATGTGAGCCTAATTCAGTGGTTGTGCCTTCTTCGGCCTGCGAGCCATCTTCAATGTTTGTGCCTTCTTTTGTTCTGGTTTCTTCTTCAGATGATGACAATGAGGATGAAAATCCAACTCTGCCTGCTCACCTTCCTTCAGATGAGTCCTTTGAACCTAAACCAACACCAGCTCCACTGCTTCCTAGATGGGTCCATTCAACATGAGAAGCAGCTAGTGATCTTGTCAGTGATCCTTCAGATCAATGTCAGACACGTTCACAGTTCCAGCGAGCCTCTTCTCTTTTGGATCAAGCTTTAGAAACTCATGATCCAGAGACATTTGTAGAAGCTTCAAGTCATCCAGATTAGGATACAACAATGAATGAAGAGTATCGTTCTTTAATGGAAAACAGTACTTGGGATCTTCTACCTCTTCCAAAAGGAAGAAAACTTGTCAGATGTAAACAGGTCTACAGAACTAAGTATGCATCGGATGGAAGTGTTGAAAGACACAAGGCTCGATTAGTTGCCAAACGATTTTCCCAAGTTGAAGGAATTGACTATAATGAAAACTTTTCCCCTGTATCCAAAATGAATTCCATACGCCTTGTTCTTTCCCTTGCTGCCTCACATAAATGGGAGGTCCATCAGATGGATGTTAAATCTACCTTCTTGCATAGAGATTTGCAAGAAGAAATCTACATGGAACAACCTCCTGGCTATGTCCAAAATGACTCTAGCCTTGTTTGTTGCCTTAAGAAATCTCTTTATGGTCTCAAGCAAGCTCCTTGAACTTAGTATGCCAAAATGGAAGACTTTCTTATTGCCACTGGATTCTCTAGATGCCATTATGATCCTAATGTCTATACCAAGAAAGTAGGAAGCCATCTCATAATCCTTGTCCTTTATGTTGATGAACTTATCCTTATTGGTAGTGACTCAAAACTTTTAAACCGTGTGAAAACCATCCTTAAGAAGAAATTTGAAATGATAGACTTAGGTTTTTTGCACTATTTCCTTGGCCTCCAAGTTTTGAAAACCAATGAAGGAATTTTTCTTTCCCAGCCTAAGTATGCTTGTGACCTTCTTCGTCGCTTTCACATGGACGATTTTAAACCAACCGCTTATCCCTTTCATTCTGGAGTCAAGCTTACTGCCACCTGTACTTCTCTTGAAGTTGATGCCACCCTATATCGTCAGTTAGTTGGTAGCCTTTTATACTTGACTCATACCCGTCCTTATCTTTCCTTTGTTGTTGGTCTTGTTTCCCGGTATATGAAAACACCCCATGAAATCCATTCGAAAGAAGCTAAAGGAATACTTCTCTATGTCCGTGGTACAGTCCAATTCGAGATACATTGTAGTTCAAGGGGGACTCCTTTATTGGTTGGTTTCACTGATTCAGATTGGGTTGGCGACCGTGATGATCGGAAGTCTATTGCAGGTTATGTTTTCAGCCTTGGTTCAAGACCCGTCACTTGGGCTTGTAATAAACAATAGGCTATTTCACTTTCTTCAGCAAAAGTAGAGTATCGAGCTGCAGTAAATGCAAGTCAGGAAGCCTTGTGCCTTCGATAGATCCTTTCATAGTTTGGATTCCAGCAACAACATTCAACCAGCCTTTGGTGCGACAATCAGAGTGCCATCAAGCTCGCCAAAGACCCAGTTCAACATCAGCGTAGAAAACACATTGAGCTACACATGCACTTCATCAGAAATCTCATTCATGATCAAGTTATTGTAGTTCTCTTTTTCCCTATAGAAGATCAAGTTGCAGACATTTTCACAAAGTCTCTTACAGAAGTGAAGTTTTCCAAACTTCGATCTATATTAGGTGTTCATAAAGTGTGTTTAAGATCTACTTGGTCTAATGTGTCGTTAGATAAAAGTGTGTTTCTTAGTGTGCATTAGTATTCATTTGTAGTTTGGAAATCCAACGGTCACGATATATTCCCAACATAGAGTGATCTAATGGTTCATACTCTCCTCGATCTTAATGGCCATTGATTAGTGGCTTAACACCTAATTGGTCCATGATCTCTATTTAAAGAGCATGGAGGTTCATTTTCCGATGATCGATTGTGAGAAACTCTCTATAATATTTTTATTTTGCATTAATAAACTGCTCCAAGTGGCCGCGTTGGCTGGGGCCGTGGATGTTTCCCCGTAGGGGTCTTACCACGTGAAAACATTGGTGTGTTGATCTTTGATCCGGTTATGTGAGTGGTTACTTAAGGTGTTCGTCCTCTTTTGGAATACATGTGTTGTTGAACATTATTATTATCAACATCTTATTCCATATGATCATTAACTTGATCTTCAATATTCCCTCCATGTTCTTGAACATGCACTTGTAAAAACACGTTTTCGTCCACGGGCAGTTCCCTAGGGCGTCGTTCCTTTATAATTAAAATAAATCAAGTAAAATTAGTGTATATAACAAATATTATAACGATACAAACGTACTCTAGCCAATGGCTACAATCACCAAGTCATGTTGAACTAGTTTATAGATACATGATTTAATAATGATCCACTATGAAATTTAACATACACATGTGCATCTTGTAAATTTTAGAAACAAGTATGGATGTGACTAAAGTAGATACATTGTTGGATGTTTCTACCATAGGGTAAGTATCCCATGGAAATAGGAGGGGAAGTCAAAACATCCACAACACACACACACACACACACCATAAGGAGAAAACAATGTGAAATAAATTAATTAACTAATTATAAATTCAATAAAATTAAAACATATCATTATACATACCTCACTTACAAATCGACCATGGGAAATATTTCCTAAATGACCATGGAAATTATAGCCACAAAACATTCATGGATGTGAATAACAATTACAACCACTGGTATATGATAGTATTCCCTCACTACTAGATGGTTGTGTTATGCCCAACTTGGAGTTGATGGTCCTACCCCACTATTATATGATGACACCATAAAATCAATACCTCGATAAATGAGTCATGACATACCATCATTTGTGTCAACTAGAGCAATTCTTCTTGTGTTTGTGGAAGCAAATCCTCTGGAAGTGGAAATTCCAACAAGGTCAAGGGATTGGGCATTTCTTATCATCTTGGTGTCTCACATTGGGTCAGTTGTGTGGAATATCCAAACAAGCATCATGGAATTCTAAGTGATGAAAATAGTTAACAAGTTTCCCCAAAACACACTTTGCATACATTTTCCTCAAGAAGCATAGTGGGATTTCCCTATTGTTATGAGGTCGCACATTAAAAACTATGTATTACATATCCATAAAATTCTCAATAAATGGTTAATAAGTGTGCACCATTTGATATATATATGAGGTCTACTAGTGTTTGACATTTAACCTATATGAGGACCTATGAAAAGGGAAAATATGTCCTCTAGTTTTCTAGTCTTTAGTTCTTTTCTTGCAATATTATCCAAACCATCTATACATTTAGGATAAATATTCTCTCTATAAGAGGTAATATTCATAATGCCTCATTTTCTTAAGTAATTATATAAATGATTTCATCTAAAATTTGGACAAGTAAGAGTCCAAGTGGGTATATATATCTCAACATTATTAGGTTGGCTATCACTCTATTAACTAGCTTTTTACATTATATTCCATTGATGGTGGGGAATTTCCTTGGGGGTTTACATTATGAATTTATAGGTTTGGGATTTTGACAACCATTTCTAACAACTGCAATGAGATATTTAAAAAAAAAATGTAAATGAATATAAACCAAAATCGACAATAAACATTAATTGCAAAGAATAATAAATGGGATTTATACCACCTACCTCGCAAAGCTTACTACCCACTAATAATTTCATAGTTCAATGCCAATTTCTTTAGATAATTTGAAATCCATGAGCTTGTATAAGTGTAATATCCAAAAAATTGGTTTCATTTTGGGCTTAGCAATGAGGAAAAAAGCAAGCAAGATATGAAGAATGAAGTACACTAGTGAGAAAAAAATATTTTTATTTTATAGAAAAGAAATTCTTGTTCATTCCTTTTGCATAATTTTTTTTAATAAAATACAAATTGCACACACATTTTAGTGAAGAAAAATATTAGGTCTCCTTGTTTGACTGATGTAAAATATGTAATGGTTGTTCACACTTGAAACATTGTTGTTCTCATTAATTTTGTCGTTTGATTGTCGAATTATTTGTGTGAGTCATATTTGAGTCTCAAAACCATCCCATACCATCAACGCATGCATCAACTATAACCATGTCAAATTTTAGTGCATACAAGCACAAACTGAAAAACTTTCAACATTGGCTCCATTCACAGGTCACTATGCTTGGGGTCAAATTAAAGAATAATTTCCACTGATTACAACCTTGTAATGGTGCCATTATCGTGAGTACACATAGGCCAAATATTTTATTTATAGGGTCTATCTGGTGTTTTTAGACCCTGTGCATGGTTTGGGAGTCCTAAAAGCATATTTTATTCCTTAAGACATTTATAGTTCCTCCTCATACTATGTCCATGAATTGGAGAAGAATACCCCTTACACCTTGTACCCCTAAACCTTAAGCCCCTTAACCACTAAACCATACCCTAAACCCTAATTAAAATATGCATCATATGTATACTTCTTCTCGTCTTAAATTACTCTCCATTTGTTCATGTTTATGTAGAATATATCCATAAAGAAAAAATAATACATTATTTTTCTTCTACATTTAAACATATAAAAGTTTACAAAAATTTATGCAATATAAAGACATATAATGAATAACTTACCAAGGGACAATATTCATGCCCGCCTTCAAGGTGTCCATACTCACTACGATTGTTTTCAGTTTTTTTAATTAAAAGTCTCCTTCTATTATAACCCTTGCATTTTTTACAAGGGCAATAACATTTTCGATCACCCAAAGCCTCAACCAATGTATATTTCAAGTCTCGGCCTTGTCCTCCTAGAGGAATGCTATGTGACATTTTTCCTTACCAAAATTTCAATGATGATCATTATCTTAAAAAATCAACCTCTGTAGTTTTACAATTTATAATGCAATTAACAAAATAAAAAACTTTTTTATTCCGACCTTAAAATATCTCTTATAACCTATGCAAACCATCGCTTGTATAGGAACAACATCGAACATCTTTAATATTTCAAAAAATTTAAATTATATATCATTTTTTCATCGGACATCTGATGGCTATTGACCAGAGAGATGTTGCTTAACGGGCAAAAATATTCACTTTGTCAATAGTTGGTAAGCATAATCATTTACCCTTTACACTGTCGGATATTTGATAGTTATCACCTATAATCATCGGATAACCGACGGTAAAGACCATGTCATCGAATAATCGACAAATGTCGGGATTGTTTTAAAAAAATACACAAAAAAAAAAATCAAATACGATGGTGCAGCCAATTTTATCTATACTGTCGGAGTACGACATTCGTTTTTCCGTACATATGCAGTAGTGTAGATATACCACCACAAAAGAATTGGTGAAGGGCCACAATCTATCGTCCATCAATCTCATGAAAATTGTTGGAGAATTTTTGAAACTAAAGGGCAGCACTGCCATTCGAAACAACCTTCTTTGGACTTGAAAGAAGACTTCCATACATCAATTTTTTCTATTGGGACCTAGTGATAGCCAGACTTCATGTCAATCTTGCTGAAAAACTTGGCTTCCTTGAGCTAGTCAAGAAGGTCATCAATTCAGGGAATTCGGTATTGGTTCCTAATTGTGATTTTCTTTAGGTCCTTATAATCAATGTAGAGTCACCAAGTCCCATCTTTCTTCTGTACGAGTACAATTGGGCTCCCGCAGGGTGATGAGTTGGGTCGGATGTGCCCCTTTTGAAGAAACTCTTGGATTTGTCGCTTAATTTCCTCATTTTCCATCAAAGAGAGGCGATAAAATGGCCCATTGGGTAGAGTTGCACCAGAGGCTAGATTGATTGAATGCTTGACCTGACAGTGTCGTGACAACCCGATGGGTGAGGACAAGATGTCTTTATATTCTTCCACGATATTGTCCACTTTCTCATGTTGTGTGGAGAGGCCATGTGCAAAGTCCATGGATGTGGTTGTGACCTTATGTTCACTTTGAGAGCGAATCATGAAGAAGAGAAATTTCCCATTCTGGGAAAGGACCTTCCTGCATTTCTTAGAAGAGATCAAAGAAACAATGGCAGGTGGAGATAATTATGGTATCCTGTACAAATTATCTACCCAAAGTCATAATAACACTGCAAGGTCTAGACTCATATACAAAATGTCATTTCAACAAATATGGTTGGCCTAAAAGAACATCACAAACTTCAAGGGGGGAAATATCACACAATACCTCATCCTTGAAGGGATTGATGTCGTAGGGAAGATGAAATTTTTGGCTAACGTGGATGTCTCTTCCTTGGCAGATCCACCCAATGGTGTAGGGTTGTGAGTGTGGTTTCATTGACAGGTTCAATTGCTTAATGACCTCTGTTGAGATTAGGTTCTTTTGACTTCTTCTATCGACAATGAAATGTAGTGGAGCACCCTTCACCCACATCTGTGAGTGAAAAATGCATCCACCTTCCTCTGGTTCCTCTGGTTCACTATACCTTGGTAGTAGTGACAGTGGCACTAGGCTCTGCATCAATGATATGCTTCCCTTTCTTTGGATCTGATTCAAAGTCAGAACCTACCTATGACTTTGAGACTTTCATCTCGACCACCAACCACTGCTTCGAGTGACATTCATCGGTGTTATGCTAGGGGAATTTATGAGGAAATTAAGCGACACCACTTCCTAGTTTCCCACCAATCCTTGACATGGGGGACAACCTTAAATAGTGCAAAGGTAATCTTTTTTCTATCGGAAAAATTATGGACTGAAAAATAACCTTCTAGCAGATTCAAACATTTATCTACAACATCCGCATCTATCTGACCTTCAAATAAGGGGATATAAAAATTGACTTGTACCTTGAAGGGGACGACATGTCCTCTTGATGAAGATGTGTCGCATGTTAGTAGTCATCGAATGATCTATACAAATTTATCCATCATCACGTTCCTTTGTCGCACGAGGGCTTCCTCGAGAAATAGTTTAAAAGGATCTATTGCTCGATCATCTCTCTTTTCTTATGCCATGGGAGGTCGTCGTGATCAGTGGGGATGGTCTTGCAAGGGATCAACCACTTCAATTCCCAACTCCTTGTACACTGACCTCGTTGCGGACATGCACAGAGAAAAAAAGAAAGAGAATACCGCTCTGATACCATTGATCCAGATTTATAAATGGAATACAGATGTATAGAAAATAAATGCAAAGAGATATAGTAAAAATTGACTTCTATTAATGAAGATAATATGTTGAAACTGTAAAAATCCACACTGAAACAAACTTGCTCGAATGGTGGTAGCGTATCTCTGAGAAGAGATGTGACAACTACGCTCATTCGTAAGAAGATGGTTGCAATGAGGCTCCAAAATCATTTTTAACATAAATCATAAATGAGAAATCCCTAAACATCCAAAAACCTAACCCTAGGAGATGAAGCGCCAAAACTCATGTGGGCCCCGATGGGGTAAGTTGGTACATCAACTTCCTGGGGTTGTAACTTTTGCATACAATCTTCGTTTTAGAAGCACGATAACTTGTTGGAAATAACTATCAGAGGACTACACATGTTTCCATCACACTTTAGTCTGACTGTGTCACGCCAAAAAAGAATTGTTTAAGGCCTCAAAACGTCCCTAAACGTTTAGGACCCGAAAAACTAGGAAAAAACCTCCAAAATGAAAATTGTTCTTTGAGCCAGTGGAATAGGTGGGTGGCCACTGATATCCACCTGGATCAAAGAGTCTCCCGACTATGTCGAATCCCTCAACAAAAGTGTCTTCCTCCTTCTCTTAGCCTTTCTTTTATAATCATGAGTTACAATCTATTTATAATCTCCAAAGTGATCTACGATTGAGATTACTTCTCACACTCACTTAAGATTTAGATTATGTATTGCATGCTAAGCATGTCCTTAAATAACTCATTTCAATAATTGATAAGGATTTATGAGCAAAACGAAAAGAATAATAGAATGAATATAATAACATAGAGATAAATAGAACAATAATAGATATCCAATGAACAATAACTTGTATTGAATCAATAAAATATGTTGAAACTATAAAACTGCAAAATTGAAAACAAATTGCTCGAATCATGGTAGCTATCTCTGAGAACAGATGTGGTTGTTATGTGCATCTGTCTGAGCAGAATGATTACAATGAGGCTCCAGAGGAATTTTTAATATTACTCATGAATGCCAAAACCCTAGACATCCAAAATCCTAACCAAAAGTTATGTGGGCCCCGATGGGTAAGTTGGTACCTCAACTTCTTGGGGTCGTAAATTTTGCATACGACCTCTGTTTTAGGTGCATGATAGCACGTTGGAAAGGTATTTTTGAGAAATACACATTATGCTGTCAAAATCTGACTCTGTCTATAACTGGACTATGGAAATCCAAAAAACAATTGTTTAGGACCCCATAATGACCTTGGAAGTACAGAAAGATGTATTGACATAAAAACTTCCAAAATAAGCCAGTTGGATTAGGTGGGAGGCCACCAATCGCCACCTAGAATCTTTGTAGGGATTTAGATATCCCTGGAAGTGTTGAACCCACAATTACAAGTAATTATAGAAGAACGTGCTAAACTAAAAACTGTCAAGAGGAGCCAGTTGGAATACGTGGGTGGACACCAATATCCACTTGGATGAGTCCTCCCCCCTTAGGAAGAAATGGTATCCATTGGGTTGAGTTCCCCCATCAGGTGATGAATTTTTTCTTGAATTTGGATTTAGGTGATCCAATTGCTTTGGTGCAAGAGTTTCCCGGCCTTGACAACCCGATAAAGCTGGATCCTCTGTTGGTGAGTTCCCTTGACCTATGTGTCCACTATTTGATCAGTGGATGTTTGTTCCATGTAGTCAGGGTTGAGCTCTGTTGGTGTCAATTTTTCTGTGATCTCTGAGGTGTCCAATAATAGTGGAAAATATGGTTGGAGGAGGTCCACATTGAACACTAGGTTCAATCCAAGGAAGGGGGGAGTGTTGAGCTCAAAAACATTGTCACCAATATACTTGGTGATAGTGTAAGGCCCATAGAAAAGTGGAAGGAGATTTAGATGGGGCCCTATAAGGAGTTATTTTTGCAAATATAACTAGACCTTGTCTCCCACATGGAACTTGTGTGGTACCTGGTGTTGATAATGACTTTTCTTGTACTTAGCATTGGATTTCTGCAAAATCTCATGGACATGTTGGTGGATGTGTTGAATCCTCTCAATGAATCCGGTGGCTTTGTCAGCCTCAGACTAAACATGGGAAGAATATGTCTGTGTTGTTGCAAGAGGTAGTGCAACATCAATGGGACCCTAGGGTTGGAATCCCAGCCCCACTTGAAAGGGGCTATGGTCGGTGGATATATGGAGATCTTTGTAGCTGTGATGAACATAGGGAAGACTATCATCCCATGTATGCATATGCTTAGAGTTATACATGTGTAAGATGTGCACAATCATTCGATTGACGACCTCTATTTAGCCATCGGTTTGAGGGTGTAAGGCAATGGATTTAGTGAGCTTGGTGTACAATAGTGACCAGATACTCGACCAAAATGTGATGAGGAACTTGTTATCCCAATCGGAGATGATGGTTTGTGGTATCCCCAAATGGACCCACACTCGTTCGAAGAAGATCTTGGTAGTAATTGTCGTTGTGATGCTCTTCTTCCAGGCTGTGAGAATGGCCATCTTCAAAAACTGATCAACCACCACAAATATGCAATCATTTCCTTTCTTTGTGGATGGAAGGCCAGACATGTAATCCATTGAGATGGATTCCCAAGGCCTCTTGGGAGTAGGAAGAAGGGTGTATAAGCATTGCGTCTTGATGGTTGGCTTGGAAATGACACAGGAAGCACAAGATCCGATATACTTGCTGACATCCTCTGGAAGTTTTGGTGAATAATTTTTTTTTTGTAGAACAACCACAGTTTTCTACATGCTAAAATGTCTCACCATTCAACTGTAGTGAGCATCTCAAATCATCTTTACATGCTCTCTTGCGGGAACACAGATATGGATCAGAGGGCATAACAGTCCATCCTAAATGTGAAAATGGGTGACATTCACGCCTATACCCAAGAGATGATAGGTGGTGGCAAAGTCTGTATCTTGATGATAAAGTTGGGGCCATTCAGATACCTCACGCCCACAAGAATGGAGTACGGTGGTGGGTACATCCATGGGAGTTCGACTGGGGTAGTCAACGACACGATTTGTGCTCCATGTCTTATACTTGATGTTGAGATGGAACTGTTGCAAGTAGGTGGACCACTTTTGATGGTGGTTGTTATGCAACTTCCCTTGTGTCTATATGAACTGCAGAGGCTTGTGATCAGTGTGGATGATTGTCTCCTTTCTCAGAATGTAATGTTTCCATTGATGATAGGATTGTACAATGGAATACATTTCCTTGTCATAGGTGGGGTATTTCTAGACAGTATCTGATAGTGTCTTACTATGGTATGCTAGTGAATCACCATGTTGAGTGAGAACTGTGCCTACAACATAGTCGAATGCATCAGTATCAATCTCGAACAGTTGTTGTAGATCAGATAAATAGAGTACTGGAGTTGAGCACAAGCGATGCTTCAGATCATCAAATGCTCGTTGTTTTTCCTTCCCCAATGCAAAATTTCCCTGCCACCTCCATTGGTCACTTGGCTAAGGGCCCATGCAATATGGGAGAATCCAAACATGAACCATCTGTAGAAGTTGGAAAGTCCCAAGAAGCTTCGAAGCTCGGTTAGTGTGGTCGGGGCTAGCTAGTCATTGATGACTTCGATCTTAGATGGATCCACATCTACCCCATTCTCATCAATAATTTATCCCAATTATTGGACCATGTTCATGCCAAAGGAACATTTTTCCAAGTTGGCATATAGCTTGTGTTTCCGCAAAGTGCTCAAAACCTGTTGAATATGTTGCATGTTCTCCTCCCAATTTCTATTGAAGATGAGGATGTCATCCAAATATACCACCACAAAAGAGTTGGTGAAGGGTCTCAATACATCATCCATCAACCTCATGAAAGTGGTTGGTGCATTTTTTAAGCCAAAGGGCATGACCAACCATTCAAAGAGACCTTTTTTAGATTTGAAAGTTGTCTTCCATACATCAGTTGGTTCGATGGGAACCTAGTGGTAGCCATAATTTAGGTCAATCTTGCTAAAGAACTTTCCCCCCTTGAGTTGGTCAAGAAGGTCATCAATTCATGGAATTGGGTACCGGTTCCTCACTGTGATTTTGTTTAATGCTCTGTAATCAATGCAGAGCCACCAGGTCTCATCTTTCTTCTGCACTAGCACAATCAAGCTTCCACAAGGTGAGGAGTTGGGTCTGATGTGCCCCTTTTGAAGCAACTCTTGGATCTGACACTTGATTTCATCATTTTCCATCAGTGAGTGATGATAGACTGGTCGATTGGGAAGAGGTGCATTGTGGGTTAGATCAATTGGATGCTTGACTTGGCAGTGTGTTGGTACCTCGGTGGGTGAGGATAATATGTCTTTATACTCTTCCACGATCTCGTCCACTTTATTTTTCTGCAAAGAGAGTCTCTATGTAGAGGCCACGAATGTGTCGGTGACCTTCTGATTACTATGAGCACAGATAAAAAAGAAGATGAACTTCCCAGTCTGTGAAATGACCTTACTGCATTTCTTAGCAGAGATTAAATAAATAGCGATAAGCGGCACTACCTTTGGTATCCTGTACAATTGTCTACCCAAAGTAATAACAACACTATGGGGTCTAGACTTATACACAACATGTTTCTTCCACGAATATAGTTTTCCTAAAAGAACATCACAAACTTCAAGGGGAGAAATATCACACAATACCTTTTCTTTGAAGGGATTTATGTTGTAGGGAAGACAACACTGTGGGCTGATGAAGAGATCTCTTCCTTGGCGAAGCCAATCGATGGTGTAGGGCTGCAGGTGTTTTGTCATCGGTAGGTCTAGTTGCTTGACTACCTTTGTTAGCATCAAGTTCTTCTTACTAATGCTATCAACAATGAAATGAAGCGAAGCCCCCTTTACCCACATATGTGAGAGAAAGAGGCATTCCACTTCCTCTGGTTCTTCTGGTTCACTTGGATGGACTTTGGTGGTAGCGATAGTGGCACTGGGTTGGCAACGAAAAATATGCTTCCCTCCTTCTGGATTTGATTTGGAGTCAGAATTTTCCTCTAACTCGAAAGATTTCACCTCGACCACTAGTGACTTCTTGGAACGACATTATTTGGTGTTGTGCCAAGGTATTTTATGGTATTCACACCATTTTCCCATGTCCTTCTTCGACTTCTCATTACCCTTCTTGTGTTGCGGCTTGAATTGGTTGTATTGAGAGTGGCCATCTTTGCTCCGTCCCTTGTTTTGTGGGTTGGGGATGCCTTTTCCCTTTTTCGGCTATGAGGAATTTGCAGATCCAAACTCTCAGCTCTTCTGCTTAGATTTCTGCTCGATCTTGACAACATATCCATAAGTCGCACCCAATGATGCGATGTCCAGAAACTCCATTTCAGTTTGAATATATATATATATATATATATATATATATATATGCAAACAACCACAGTATTTGAGCACCAGATTTCGTTCATATTCTTTGATACCCAATTTGGTGCACAGGGTATGGAAAACATTGGTGAAATATGGTATTGTTTGGTCCCTTTCCTGATGCAGGGTGGTCCATCTTGTGTACTAGTCCTCGTAGCTTTCAACAAGATACTATTGTTCTTTAATGGAATCCTTGAAAGAAGCGCATGTGGGGGTGGCTGCAAATATTGTAGATTCCTCTATGGCCCTTTTCTCAGAGTAAGTATCCCACCAGTCCTTAACATGGGGGATGACCTTGAGGAGTGAAAAAGTAATATTTTCCCTATCGGAAAAATTGTGGACCAAAAAATATCCTTCAAGCAGATTCAACAATTTATCTACAACATCCACATCTATGAGTCCTTAAAATAATGGAATATCAAAATTTACATGTACCTTGAAGTGGGTTGCATGGTTGCTTGATGAATATGCGTCTCCTATGGGAAGTCTCTGAAGGATCTGTGCAAAATTGTGTAACATTTTGTTCCTTTGTCACGCAAGGTCTTTCTCGAGCAACATTTTAAAAGGATATCATGCTCCATCATATTTATTTTCATCCCCCATGGGTTGGTTTCGGGCTTAGAGCGATTGATCTTGCAAAGGATTGACTAGTTCAAGTCCCAACTTCTTGTACCCAGATCTTGTCAGGGACATGCACAAAGAAAAATAAATGAAGATCAGACTTCCTTGATACCACTGATCCAGATTTATGAGCGGAAAAAAATGAATAACATATTGAATACAATAAGACATAGATACGAAGAACAACAACAGATATCCAGTGAACAATAACTTCTATTGAATAAATAAAATAGGTCAAAACTGTGAAACTAGAGAACAGAAACAACTTGCTCGAATGGTGGTAGCTATCTCTGAAAAGAGATATGGTTTCTATGCACATCCGTCTGAGCATAATGATTACAATGAGGCTCCAGAGGCCATTTTAACATTACTCATGAATTCCAAAACCCTAGACATCCAAAAACCTAACCCTAAGAGATGAAACGCCAAAAGTTATGTGGGCCCTGATGGGTAAGTTGGTACCTCAACTTCCCAGAGTCGTAACTTTTTCATACGATCTCTGTTTTAGGCGCGTGATAGCCCGTTGGAAAGGTATTTTTGAGAAATAAATATTATGTCATCAAACTCTAACTCCATCTACAACTTGATTATGTCATGCCAAAAAAACATTGTTTAGGGCCCCAAAACGACCTTAGAAGTATAGAAATATGTATTGACATGATAACTTCCAAAATAAGCCAGTTGGATTAGGTGGGAGGCCACCAATATCCACATGGAAGCTGTGTAGGGATTCAGACATTCCCGAAAGTGTAGAACCCATAATTACAAAGAATTATAGAAGAACATGTTAAACTAAAAATTGTCAAGAGGATCTAGTTGGAATAGGTGGGTGGCCTCCAATATCCACCTGGATCACTAATAAATACAATTTTACTTTAACTAATTCATTTTAACTAAATTAAACTCAAGACTGGAATATTTTTAAAAACTTCCACATGCAAAACACATTCCAATGTGGAAGTACATGTTTGATGCTACGAAAAATATTAGCACTCCCTCTTAGTGAGAAAGGTACTTCTCCCACCTAGAGTTGGCTCTATCTCTGCTACCAGATCCACTACCATGCCTACTCTCCAATACACTTGATTGGATTCTCCCTATGACATATAATTTATCCCTACCATGAATTGTCTTTGAAGACTGGATGCCTCTAAACATGCTCCTATAAGTCTCATGCTCCTGAGCATCCTGCATAGCCATATCATACCATGAATCATTCTTGATTGACTTGGAAGGCTACTACTTCCCACCTGAACCTGAAGGTTGACTCTCTCTGAGTTGCTCAAACTTTGGAGCTACCTGCTCCCTCTTCTCTATCACTATGCCGCTGGAAATTTTTCTCATAGGATGGCCCTTTATCCTATACAAGTTTCTTTCTCTATCTCCAAAGACAACTGCTTTGTCTAATCTAGATCCTTCGGGAATAATAAACACCTTTCCATCCTAGAACGCTACGTCAAATCCGTTCTTCTCAATCACTGAGACTGAGATCACACATAACACATCTTGCACTCTCAATTTGCCTCCTAACTCCATCTGAAATGTCATTGTTCCAAATCCCTTCATTGCATGCTTGGTCCCCATACCAAATTCCACATGCATCTCCGAGTCATAATCTATGAATATCTCGAACACCTCTCGTGCTCCTGTCATATGAAATGTGGCTCCACTATCTATCAACCATGCCCTATCTGATATAGCGCCCAAGGAAGTCTAGTAAATAAGTAAGAACTTTGTCTGTTCAAAATTCTTGCAAAACTTATCCAATTGAGTATTTTTCGATGCAACTACCTATGAATGCATTTCATTTCCCCCATTCTTCCTATGCAGACATTGTCGTGCATAATGTCCAAACTTGTGACATGAAAATAACTTAAATTTTCTCATGTCCTTCTTCTTCTTTCCATCTTCAGCAGTCGACTCTCCACTTCAAATCTTCTTGAACTTTCCCTTCCTTGTCTGGATGGAAAGATAAAATTTATCATCATGGCTCCTCTTCAAACCATCCCTGGAATCTAACCGAGTCTCCTCCTGAATACAATCTGATCTGGATTTTATGAGTAGAACGAAATGAATACAGATTATTAAAATATTATTAACACATAATAACAAAGATACATTAAAATTGGTTTTCTATTCAATAACGAAATAAGATGAAAATGTAAAATGCAGCGGAAAACAAGCTTGTTGGAATGGTGGCAGCTTATCTCTGAGAAGAGATGTGACGGTTGCACTCATTCGCAAGAAGATCATTAAAATGAGGATCTAAAGGCCTTTTTACAAAAAACAGGAATTTCAAAAGCCCTAGACATCCAAAAACCTAACCCTAGGAGATGAAGTGTCAAAATTCATGTGGGCCCCGTTTGGGTAAGTCAGTACTTCAACTTCTCGAGGTCGTGACTTTTTCATACAATCTTCGTTTTAGGTGCATGATAGCCCGTTAGAAAGGTATCGTCGAGGAGATTTTGGGGGCTCAATAATTCCTTTGGCTATAATTGAGAAGCTCGATCCTGAAAAACCTTCATTTAGGCCCTCAAAATGGCCCCAGAAGTTAAAACTGCTAGAAATAGTAAATTGCCAAAATTGCCAGAAAACAATTTTGAGCAAGTTGGAAAAGGTCGGTGGCCACCGATATCCACCTGGATCAATCCTCTCTCCTTAGGAAGCAATGGTATCCATTGCGTTGAGTTCCCCCATCATATGAGGAAATTTCTGTTGAATTTGGCCTCGGGTGAGCCGCTTGCCTTGGTTCAGGAGTTGCCCTGCTTTGACGACTCGATAAAGATGGATCATTTGTTGTCGAGTGCCCTTGATCTATGTGTCCACAATATGATCACTCCATGACTGTTTCATGCATTCAGGGTTGATCTTTGTTGGTTTCAACTTCTCTTCTATCTCTGAGGTGTCCAACAATGGTGGGAAATATGGCCGAAGGAGAGCCACGTTGAAGACTGGGTGCAGGCCAAGGAAAGGGGGAATGTTGAGCTCAAAAGAATTGTCACCCACAGATTTGGTGATGGTGTATGGCCCATAACAGAGTGGGATAAGCTTTCAATGGGTCCCTGTAAGCCAATCTTTCTGCAAGTGCAACCAAACTTTGTCTCCCAACTGAAACTTATGTGGCACCCGATGTTGATCATGGCGCTACTTATACTTGGCATTAGACTTCTATAGAATATCTTGAACTTGTTGGAGGATGTGTTGGATTCGCTCAATGAACCGGGTGTCTTTGTCAGCTTCTAGTGAAGCAGGGGACAAGTCGGTCGAGGTGGTCACCAGGGGTAATGCAACATCCATGGGGTCCAATGGTTGGAATCCCAACCCCACCTGAAAGGGGTTGTGGCCAGTTGAGCTATGTAGGGCTCAATTGTAGATATGTTGGACATAGGAAAGACTCTCATCCCATGTGCAGGGGTGTTTTGAATCGTACATGCACATGATATGTACGATCACCCGATTGACGACCTCAGTTTGGCCATCTGTTTGGGGGTGGAAGGCAGTGGATTTGGTGAGCTTGCTATCCAACAATGACTAGAGGCTCGAAATTTTTTTGTTGAGGAACCGACTGTCACAGTATAAGATAATGGTTTATGGGATCCCAAAATGTACCCATACTTGTTCAAAGAAGAGCTTGGCAGTGGCTTCTGTTGTGATGTTCTTCTTCCAGGCGGCTAGAATCGCCATCTTGGAAAAGCAATCAACAACCACAAAAACATAGTCATTTCCCCTCTTGGTGGATGGGAGGCCCGACATGTAGTCCATTGAGATGGATTCCCATGGTCTGTCAAGAGTAGGAAGAGGGGTGTACATGCCCTGTTTCTTAGTGGTCAGTTTGGAAATAGCTCAGGCGGTGCAGGACCTGATATACTTGCCGAAATCTTGTCGAAGTTTCAGCTAGTAGAAATGTTTCTGCAACACTTCCACTGTCTTTTCGATGCCAAACTGTCATGCCACCGTATTTTTGATGCCAAAGTGTCATGCCACTCGATTGTAGTGAGCTTCCCAAATCATCGCTCGCTTGATGGAACTCAAAGATGGCCCAGACAAAAAAACAACCCATCTTGAAGATGGAAATTAGTGACCATTGAGTTCACGCCCAACATTTGGTAGGTGGTGGAGAAGTCAAGGTCTATCTTGTAGAGGTGGGGCCATCCGAAGGTCTCATGGCCGCAAGAGTCTAGCATCGTGGTGAGTGTCGTGACTGGAGGTCGGCTGAGGAAATCAACAACTCGATTGGTACTTCCTGTTTTATAATTGATGTTGATGTGGAACTGTTGTAAGTATGTGGACCACTTCTGATTGTGGTCATTCTGCAATTTTCCTTGGGTCTGCATGAACTATAGTGGCTTGTGATCATTGTGGGTGATTGTCTCCTTCCCAAGAATGTAATGTCTCCATTGGCGGAAGGCTTGCACAATGGAGTACATTTATTTTTCATAAGTAGGGTACTTACAAACAACATCTGATAGTGTCTCACTATGATATGCCATCAGGTGGCCATGTTGATTTAGAATGACACCCACATCATAGTCAAAAGCATCTGTCTTGATCTCAAAGGAATGTTGTAGGTCTGGTAATGAAATTATTGGGGATGAGCACAAATGATTCTTCAATTCATCGAAGGCTTGTTGTTGGGACAAACCCCACACAATGTTTTCCTTACCGCCACCCCTAGTTACTTGGTTGAGGGCCCATGTGATATGAGAGAATCCCAACACGAACCTACAATAGAAATTGGCAAGGCCCAAGAAGATCCAAAGTTCAGTGAGTGTGGTTGGGGCTAGCCAATCATGGATGAAATGGATCTTGGTTGGATCCACATGCACACCATGTTGATCAATGATGTAGCCTAAGTAATGGACCTTGTCCATGCCGAAGGAGCATATTTCCAAGTTTGCATATAGTTTGTGCTGCCACAGGGTGTGCAGAACCTGTTGAATATGCTGCAAGTGTTCCGCCCAAGTATTGTTGTAGATGAGGATTTCATCCAGATACATCACTATAAAAGTAATGGTGAAAGGTCGTAGGATATCTTCCATCATCCTCATAAAAGTTGCTAGAGCATTTTTCAAATCAAAGGGCATGACCAACCATTCAAAAAGACCTTATTTTGACTTGAAGGCAGTCTTCCATACATCTATCTATTCTATTGGGACTTGGTGGTAGCCAGACTTCAGATCGATCTTACTGAAGTATTTGGCCCTCGTGAGTTGATCAAGGTGGTCGTCGATTCGGGGAATCAGGTACCAGTTTCAGACTGTGATTTTATTCAGGGCTCGGTAATCAATGCAGAGTCGCCAGGTCCCATCTTTCTTCTGCACCAACATGATTGGGCTCCCACAAGGCGATGAGATGGGACGTATATTCCCCTTATGGAGAAGTTCTTGGATCTGCCTCTTGATCTCCTTGTTTTCTAATAGAGAGCGGCGGTAGACTGGCCCATTGGGTAGCAGTGCACCTGGGGTCAGATCGATGGGATGCTTAACCTAGCAGTGTAGAGGTACCTCGATAGGAGAGGAGAATATATCTAAGTATTCTTCCACAACCTTATCCACTTGCTTCTATTGTGTGGAGACCCTAGATGTGGCTGCAATCTTTCACTCACTCTGAGAGAAAATCACGAAGAAGACAAATTTATCGGTCTGAGAGATGACCTTCCTGCATTGCTTGGCAGGGATCAAGGAAATAACACTAGGAGGGACTGCCTCGGCTATCCTGTACAATTTTCTATTCAAAGTAATAATAACACTATGAGGCCTAGACTCATATACATCATGACGTTTCCATAAATAAAGTTGGCCCAAAAGAACATTACAAACTTCGAGAGGAGAAACATCACACAATACCTCATCTTTGAAGGGCTTGATGTTGTACGACAGTCGACACTGTTGGCTGATGCAAATATCGCTTCCTTGGTGGAGCCATCCAATGGTGTAGGGTTGTGGGTGCAGCGTTGTTAGCAGGGCCAGCCGCTTGAAGACCTCTTCTGAGATGAGGTTCTTCTGTCTATCGCTATCAATGATGAAGTGTAGCGGGGTGCCTTTTACCCACATATGTGAATGGAAGAAGCACTCACCTTCTTCTAGCTCGTGTGGTTCACCAGGCTGGAGCTTGGTGGTAGCAATAGTGGCACTGGGTTCTGTGTCAATGATCTGTCTTCCCCTTTCTGGTTCTGACTCAAAGTCAAAACCTGCATCAGATTCATAGGCTTTCACTTTGTCCACTAGCGACTTCTTTGAGTGGCAGTCAATAGTGTTATGCCAATGGCTCTTATGGAAGTCGCACCACTTCCCGATATCTTTCTTTGTCTTTCTGGTGTCCTTATTTGCTTGTGGCTTGGACTGGTTGTCTTGATATTTTCCATCTTTGCTCTATCCTTTTCTCTGCGGGTTGGGGCCTCCCCTTCCTAGATTTTGTTGTGAGGAGTTCCCAGGCCCAAATTGTCACGTCTTTTGTTTGAGCTTTTGCTCGATTTTGACGGCATATCGGTAGGCCGCGCCCAAGGATGAGATGTCCATAAATTCCATTTCGGTCTCGATGTATCTATACAGAGCACCAAGATACTTGAGTACCATATTTCGCTCTGAATCTTTGATACCCATCTTGGTGCACAATGTATGGAAGATATTTGTGAACTATGTCACTGCTTGGTCTCTTTCTTGTTGTAGTGTGGTCCATTTGGTATACAAGTCGTCATAACTTCTGACAAGATAGTATTGTTCCTTAATAACATCCCTGAAGGATTCCCAGGTGGTCGCGACTGTAAATAATGAGGGTTCCTCTGTTTCCTTTTACTCACAGAAATTTTCCCACCAATCGTTGACATGGGGAACGACTTTGAGGAGTGCAAAAGTAATATTTTATCTATTCGAAAAGTTATGGACAAAACAAGTTCCCTTCTAGTATATTCAACCACTTTTCTAAGAATATCGAAGTTTATTTGTACCTTGAAGGGGGTGACGCCTCCTCTCGAGGAAGATGCGTCGCCTGTTGGTAGCTACCGAAGGATTTGCGTGAAACTATACATCATCTCGTTCCTCTGTTGCATGAGGGATTCCTCAAGAAAAAAATTGAAAGGATCTCATGTCCCATCATATTTATTTTCTCCTGCCATGAGAGGTCACTTGGGCATGTGAGATATTTTTTCCTCAAGAGAAACAAGCTCGAGACCCAATTCTTTGTACACTGACCTCGTTGGGAACATGCATTAAGACGACAAGGAGTAGACATCTCTGATACCATTGATCCATATTTTATGAGAAGAACGAAATGAATACAGATTATTAAAATATTTTTAACATAGAATAACAAAGATACAGTAAAACTTGTTTTCTATTCAATAATGAAATAAGCTGAAACTGTAAAATGTAGCGGAAAACAATCTTTTTGGAATGGTGGTCACTTATCTCTGAGAAGAGATGTGACGACTATGCTCATTCACAATAAGATAATTACAATGAGGCTCTGGAGGCATTTTTACAATAAACAATAATGTCAAAAACCCTAGACATCCAAAAACCTAACCCTAGGAGATGAAGCGCCAAAAGTCATGTGGGCCCCGTTTGGGTAATTCAGTACATCAACTTCTCGAGGTCGTAACTTTTGCATACGATCTTTGTTTTAGGCGCACGATAGCCTGTTGGAAATGTATCGTCGAGGAGATTCATTTAGGGGGCTCAATTAATCCTTTGGATATCATTTAGAATATCGATCCCGAAAAACCTTCATTTAGGCCCTCAAAATGGCCCCGAAAATTAAAACTACTAAAAACAGTAAATTGCCAAAATTGCCAGAAAACTATTTTGAGCGAGTTGGAAAAGATAGGTGGCCACCAATATCCACCTGGATCACAATAGGTCCATATTATATCAAACCCTGTCATTGTCTCTCGTGCACAGATCCCCTCACAAAAGGTTCCCAATACTTTGGAAGACCTCTCAATGCTACATTCACCAACTCAAAATCTTGTATTGTCTCGCCAATCACTGCAAGATGATCTCAAATATTTGTAATCTTCATAAGATAATTCACAACTATGTCCTCACTGGAAATCCTAACAACTTGAAGTTGATGCTTCAAATGTAGCAACTTTCCCGTATTCTTGTTTTGGTATAGACTCACCAAAGCATCATACATTTCCTTGGCAAATTTCTTCTCAACAATGTGTAGAATCAAGTGATTCTTCACTGATTCTAGCAACACCCGCTTGGCCTTCACTTCCTTCTTCTTGAGAACTTCCAATTCTTTCATATCAGTAGGACTTGCAACCGTAGCCTCAACGTACTATTTGAGGTCATTCTTCTCCAATAAAAGAAGAATCATTTCCTTCCAAGCCCGAAAGTTTGTTTCCCCTTTTAACTTGTCCTTAATATTCAATGTGTACACCATCTTCAAGATCTGATTTGATAACCCTCTGTTGGAACTACCATTTACTTTCATGTATGACCTATCCATGACTTGTCCTTCTTTGACCACGACTTGTCCTTCTTTGACCTATGGATATCCGCAACTTGTCCTTATGTGACCCATGGATGTCACTGACTGTCTACACTATGACTCACAGATGCCTTTGTATACCTACAAAAATACTTGTTATGCCCAGTACTATTGTTTCCCTGAAAATTTTTCCTTTCATTTCCCTTGCTATTTATTTACCTGATGAGATATGTCCTCTTGGTTTCCTCCCTTTAGAGACTAGGCTTTCTCTTTCCTTCAAATCCTTGGCTCTGATACCATGTTGAAATTATTCTTACTCCAACACCTAGGTACTTTGTTGTCTAGTGATTTCCTTACTACAATTAGATTAACAACTCACAAGAAAACAATACACTATTGAAATATTCAATTGAACATGCAGAGGAAACATAAACAAGTAAATCAAATCAAGCACATAAGAACACCAAGATTTTTGGGTAAATCCTTGGAAAAACCCCGAAGTGAAAACCAGTCCAATGATTTTTTTATTAAGGTCAAACTAGGGATCCCGTAATAGGGTTAATGGCCCACTTAGACAATTATAAACTATAGACAAACCCGAAAACTCTTGTTCTACCGTACGACCTATTCTAGCAGGTTTCCCGAGCAATCCACGACTTTCCCTTTTATGACCCTTGGACATCTGTGACTTGTCCTTCTGCTACCCATGGATATCTGTGACTGTCTAAACTATGACCCACGGAAATGTAAGGAAAGACCGTATGACAATATCCATATGACTCTAATCTTCCCTATGGATTTTATCCTCTGAAACCCACCTATGGTTGCTTTTTCTCTCTCTCCTTTTTGACCTATATGACCTCTAGATGAAAGTCCTTCTCCACCTATCAAGATCTTGAATTGTGATCTTTTGTTATCCAACCCTCTCATCAATACTTGGATGAACTCTCTTCACCCAACCAATGAGATCTCCTCACTCTAGTGTCAGCAAAATTCCTTCATTTCTCCTACACTCCTCACACTAGAAAAATTATTTCTTTTCTATCTAAGATCTTGGAATCTCATGAAATATATTGATATTAGAATCTCACCAAATATCCTCAACCTTGGCATCTCAACAAAGGTCCCTTAGTCTTGAAATATCACCAAGAGTTTACTAAACTTGGCATCTCACCAAAGATCCTCACCTTGGTATCTCACCAAGGTCCCTTGCTCTTGGAATCTCACCAAGAGTCTCCCGACTGTGTTGACTCCCTCAACACAAGTGTCTTCCTCATTCTTCTAGCCTTTCTTTTATAGTCATGAGTTACAATCTATTTATAATTTCCAAAGTGATCTACGGTTGAGATTAATTATCACATTCACTTAAGATTTAAATTAATACATGTTTCATTCTAAGCATGTTCTTAAATAACTCAATTCACTAATAAATACAATTTTACTTCAATTAATTTCTTTTAACTAAAGTAAACTATATACTAGAATATTTTCGACAACTTCCACATGCAAAACACATGTCAATGTGGAAGTACATGTGTGATGCTACCAAAAATATCAACATTACCCAATAGGAAACTCAATGCAAAATCCAAATGACTAAAAATATAATGTTTCACCTAAATCTGAGAAGTGTCAATTGGTCTCAGTCATATGCAAAAAATGTCTCAAACACATATGAGACTCTCTTATGGAATGCTAGGTTTGGTCACCTTCCTTTTCTTCTTTAAAAACATGCAATGGTCAAAGGTATTCATGTTTTCAATGATCATCATAATCAATGTGAAAGTTGTATACTTGGAAAGCATAAGAGAGACATCTTTCCAACATCCTCCAATCGAACCAAAGAACAAATAGAATTGGTTTACACATACCTCTATGGACCATTGCAAACCCAATCAATCAGTGGTAGTTTTTATTTTCTGACTTTTGTTGATGATTTTATAAGGAAAATATGGATTTATTTTCTTAAAAATAAATTTGATACTTTCTCAAAGTTTGAAGACATCAAAGTTGAAGCAGGAAAGCAGAGTGGAAAGTATGTGAAGTTTCTTAGGTTAGATGGAGGAGGAGAATATAGCTCTAAACAATTTGTAATTTTTTGCAAACAACAAGGAATCGCCATGCAAACCACAACTAGATACACTCCAAAACATATTGGAGTGGATGAAAGAAAGAACCAGACCATCATGAACATGGCCAGGAGGATGCTCAGAGCGAAGAACTTGTCCTAGAATTATTGGGATGAAGTAGTGTCATGCTCAATGTACATTCTGAACAGATCTCCAACAACCAGTGTGAAGGATAAGGTACCTCAAGAAGCATGGAGTGGCACTAAGCTAAATGTGTCCCACTTCAAAAATTTTGGATGCATTGTTTTTTCACATGTCCCTGAAAAACTAAGAAAGAAGCTTGATAACAGAAGTGAAAAATGTATCTTCATAGGATACAATGAACAATACAAATCCTACTGACTTTATAATACAATCACCAAGAAATTTATGGTGAGTAGGGATGTTAAATTTCTTGAGAACAAATCATGGAATGACCAAGAAAATGAGACAGTGGATACTAAAAATCCATTGAAGCCAATTGATGATCAAAGAACAACAAGCAAATCCACCAAGACTACCAAGCTCACAGGTACAAAGACAATCAGAACACTCTGGTTCCAACAATGATTCATCCTTTTCAACTGAAAATCAATGAACAAGGAGCTTAAGAAACATTTATCAGTATAATAATGACTTTGAATAGCAAGGTCATTTTGTCTTTCTATCCATTTAGCCAACCTTCTTTGAATAAGCAATCAAAGAGGAACATTGGGTAGAAGCCATGAATGAAGAAATTGAAGCCATAGAAAGGAACAAGACTTGGGATCTTGTTGATCTTCCATCAAACAAGTCCAACATAGGAATGAAGTGGGTGTACAATACAAAAGTAAATGAAAAAGGAAAGCTAGAGAAACATAAGGCAAGGTTGGTTGCCAAAGGTTTCTCTCAAAAACCTGGAATAGATTATGGTGAAACCTTTGTTCTTGTAGCAAGATTAGACACAGTAAGGACCATTTTAGCTATTGAAGCTCAAAACAAATGGCAAGTCCATCAATTAGATGTGAAGTCATCATTCTTGAATGGCATTTTGCAAGAATAAGTATATGTGGATCAACCACCTGGTTTTGAATTCAAAGGACAAGAGAAAAAAAGGTACAAGTTGAAGAAAGCCTTGTATGGCTTGAAGCAAGCACCAAGAGCTTGGTATGATTGGATTGACTCCTATACCAAGCTCTTGGTGCTTGCTTCAAGCCATACAAGAGCAAGCACCAAGAATTGGTTCATTGTTGATCCTAAGCACATTGACACTCGCTTTCATTTCATCCGAGAGCTTGTCAATAATAGAGATATTTCTCTTCAATTATGTGAATCAAGAAGAGATCAGCCAGCAGACGTTTTTACAAAACCTTTACAAAACCATTAGGAAAGATTGTTTTTGAACTTCAAAAATGACACATACATTTATAATCTACTTTTAAATAAACATTTAAATATAGTTATTGTTAGTTATAATTGTTACTAGATATTACATACATTTATAATCTATTTATTATTAAATGTAGTTGTTGCTAGTTAGTTTATGATATGTAATTTCCATGAGATAACAATCTTGTTTATATGGTTACAGCTCTGTAAAAAAATTTAGATAGATACTTTCTAATTTTATAGATGATATTTAATCTAATTGGAATTAATTTATCCAAACTTTCACTATTATACTAATACATAGATTTGCTTTCAGTTCCTCTGTTGCTGTCGATATAGGCGCAAGCAAGGAATCAGAAATACTTTGTATAGCCTTCGTGACTATAAAAAATTCGCACCGTGAGGGAACCGGATGAATAAAAAATCCACTGATTTTCATACGGATTTTCATTCCCAAGGACGGACTTACATTCATCTGTTTTTATGTCATAGAATCAGAATCTGTATCCATACGTAATTATATATCAGGAGATTATTCAATTAGGGGCGTGGGGTCTCGGAGGTCGGTCCACTGGTGGATCTGGTGGTGAGAGAAGGTCTCATCTTTACAATCTCATGGTCATCAGCTCCAAGCCTTTTAGCCAATCGGCCTGCCTCAAAGAAACGCTTCACAGAATCCTCCATGTATTTGTGAGCCTCTCGCACGTTCATTTTCTTCCCTATCTCCTCTGGATAACTCTTGAGAGTATAATCTCCGTTCAATTGAGCCGCCAGYTGCACCAGTTCCTCCTGAAACTCGCTTATCTTCGCTTCCTCGTTCGCGCCGCTCTGCCTTATCTTTGGAGGGTCCGCCAATGTCTCTGCAATGCCGTCCAAAACTAGATTAACAATTCTAACTCTGATAAAAAGCTGTAACGAAACCTAATCCGATCAACAATTAGTTACAGTAAGTAAGGTCGACATGGAATTGGTTATGAGTACCTGGGCAGTCTGTTCTTGGGCTGCTGCGCTTCTGTACGACACCTTCAAAAGTCCCAGCCCACGCGTCTCTCCTGGTCAGGAAATCGGATTTGAGATTGAACAACTTCTTGACCGTTGCAGATATGGATGAATGCTCAAACTGAGAAGATGGATACGGTCCGTTAGGCCCATGTACCACTGCAGCAACATTTTTTGTCATATAATATTCAATTATGAAAAATAGAATCGAATCATGGATGTAGATCTTTTATCGAGATAAAAAACAAAAAACAAATGAAGAGATCTGAGAGAGAGTCGAAACCTGTTCCTTTGTCAATCCATGGCGAAATCATGATAGTGGGCACTCGAACCCCTAACCTGTCGAATTTGAAAAAGAAGGGGTCAGGGCCGACGATGTCGTCGGGGCTGGGCACATCCTTCACAGGCGTGGGAACGTGATCGAAGAATCCGCCGTGCTCGTCATAAGTTATGAGGAACAACGTCTGATTCCATTGAGGGCTGGATCTGAGCGTCTCGTACACCTCCTTCACGAATTTCTGGCCCTCGGCTACATCGTGGGAAGGATGGTCGTCGTTGGCGGGGAAGAGCTTGGTGTCCATGTACCGCTGCTCCACAACCACGTAATTGGGCAGCTTCCCTCTCCTGGCATGGACCTTGAATTCCGCGGAGTAAGAGTGGAAATTGCCAATATACTTGAGTTTTCTGAGATTTCTGTAGAACAGAGTGGCCGGGATGTTCTGGTAATAAATCCCGAACGACAGACCCGACTGGTCTATCGATTCAAAGATGGTTTTCTGCGGATATCCGTTGGCCAACAGCTTGGGGATATTGCTGGTGGCTCCATGGGAAGTCGCAGAATGAACATACAGCCTGTTGGGTTGAGTCGAAGACGGTACCGAAGCAAACCACCGATCGAATACCGCGAATTCATTTACGAGAGTGTTATATACGGGAACCACCTCAGGCCTGAAGCCATTCATAACGGTCTGAGACATGTTGGAACCCCCCAAGGAAGTCGCCTGCTGGGCGAATCCGTTCATGGGGGCAGGATTCGCAGAGGTATCATCGGAACCGAAGATCTGCTCTCGTATGGCCTGAAACGAATGCCCTGGGTCCGGATCCACATACTCTGCCTCGTCCTGGAAGAAGACCTTCG
>SNQJ01S0002429.1:72209-100778 GCA_010110895.2 Picea sitchensis | reverse complement strand
AGTCGCCTGCTGGGCGAATCCGTTCATGGGGGCAGGATTCGCAGAGGTATCATCGGAACCGAAGATCTGCTCTCGTATGGCCTGAAACGAATGCCCTGGGTCCGGATCCACATACTCTGCCTCGTCCTGGAAGAAGACCTTCGTAGAGTTGGGATCCCTCGTGGATATCGGATTCGACTCCTGGCCGGTGACCCCGTCGATTTGTGGATTGAGCCGCTTCATCCAGCCCAACATGTGGTCAAAAGATCGATTCTCCATGACAAGTTCTTGACGGCTATGGGTGCCGTATCGGTGGGAAATATGAGACTGGATTGACATCTGAAACAAGAAGAATAATCCCGGCGACCTGGATCCGACGCGCACCACCCGAATCCCGGTCTGTCGTTTTTCCCGAATTTAGGAAAGAATTTACAATTCTTGGGGAAGGCAGTTGCAGAATTTGAGATGGTAGTCAAATTTTAAATTGGAATCGGCCAGGAATTGTTTTCCGCCAAATTGAACATTCAAAATTGAATTTGAATTTGGTTTTGGAGCGCGCCTTCCAGTTGCAATTAATTATGTGTTCACGGATGAAGTGACGGCCAGGTCGTCGGCCGATCCACTCACCAGATCGGTGCCGGCAAACAAACGGGATAGACGGAAAACCTAATGGATGGATGGATGCATGCATGCCATGTAGTGAATGGAGGACCATGCAGCAGCTTCCCAATGATTGGGCTGCTGCATGGTGGATAGCCTTCGCCATTCTAGCAGTGGCTCTGCGTACTGTGCAATTGATTTGACTTGATCTGTAGGGGCTGCCCTGTTTATCCCATTGGAGGTGAGATCCAGGGCAGCCACTGTGTGCCCCTTTTGCTTAAGCAGAGTAACAATTTTATACCAACACCATGCTCCATGCCAAGTCCATCAATCAACACAAATTGCTGTTGGCTTCCTTCGCTTTCCTGACCAATTTAGCCAAAAGAAACACTCAGATCAGCTCATCATCGGACGCAGGTATTGCTTTACTGCAAATTGGAAACGCGAAAACAATACAAAAAAGAAGAGGCTGTTGAAGTTTTGAGATTCTATTACCTGTACATGAAAAGCAAGGAGCAGAATGACAGCGAGAGCGCCAACAGTCGTATTCCATTGCAGCGCCATCCTATCTGTATAGCAGAACAGAGACACCAGTGGCTAACTGTTCTCTGAAAATTTGTTAGAATTAGACCGGCATTCTCTACGAGGGAGCATTAGATTCTTTAATATAGCTTGTATATGAGACAAGGGCCAAGAGCTATGTACCCAAAGTATCTGAAAACTATTAGGAAGACATCAAAAGTCAAAGTTGGTATCGTAGAAAATCATTGCAGGACGTGAAGACCAAAGTGGGAGTTAGCTTGAATTTTAAAATTTGGATTATATGCCGATGCCACACGTCACTAAAACCGTCAATGACGTGATGAGCGCGTCCAGATCTCCCAACAACTCAGTGGGATTCACATTTATTATTCATTTGACTAATTATGAACTGTATTTTATTACTAGCACAGCCGCTAACTCGCGGCTGGTGAACGCCGAAAGAGTTACGGTTCATATAAAAACTATAGCGTTAAAAAAAAATTCAATTAGATAATCAAACTCTAATTGAACCAGATAATGAAACTTTCAAGAATTTTAAAAGTTAATTATTTAAACGTGGCAATCATATGATGTTATAGTAATTTCTTAATATGATTAGGTAAATGTTAAAAAGTAAACAGGTTAACGAATGCATTTATAAATGCAAAAAAGGTATCAACAATAAATCTGACCCATTGATTTTGGAGGACGACTAAGAATATGCCAGCATCTTCAATACATAACCATCAGATTAGAATTTAAGATTAAAAGATCATTAATTGTGCCCATCTCCAATAGGTATACGCCTTTCTGCTTAATTAACTGTGAAAGCAGAAATATAGCAATTAGTTTGTCCATTGACTATAGTATGTAATTATGAACTGTTTTTTATTATTAATTGAACAATTAGTTTTTTCATTGACTATAGTATGTAGTTAAATTTTTTGTTAAATTTATTTTATCAATTTTTTATTAAGTTGAAAGGCATACATTTATTGACAATGAGTACAATTAATCATCTTTTAATTTAAAATTTTAATTTGATGGTTAACAATTGAAGATGATGGCATATTTTTAGTAGTCCTCCCAAATGAATGAATGTGATTTCCTCTTCATAACTTCCTTGTATTTTTGAATGCATCAGTTACCCTGTTTAAATGATTAAACTTTGGATTTAGCAAGCTGACTGTGTTGACTGTGTTAAATGATTTTCTGTCCGTGCCTTTCAACGTTCATCAACCACAGTTTTGAATGGTTGTGCTAGTTGATAAACTTTATCAATTAAATTTTATTATATTTTTTAATATTTAAATTTATTTATTTGTGATGTTATTGAATAAGTTTTTGTGGTCTTATTAGTCTCTCTTGCCTTAGGTAAGGATTATAGTAATGGTTCACGGTTGACATTGTATTGTAAAATTGACTTTCTTACCTAAATCCTGATGTAATAATTTTTATTTCTTCAATTAAAAAATAAACTTCATTTATTTCTATTTTGATTGGTTGTAGAGTTTAGGGTTTTATTGCGGGGTGACAGTGGAAGTTTTGTGACACTCATATACTCTCCCAAGGTCTCCGTGCCAGTCGAGGTCTCCCTGCATACTCTTTTGAGATCTCCTTGCAGTCGAGGGAAGCTTTTATGTTTGTTCATGGCCATTTAGAAAGGGATCCAGAAATCACAGCTTGGCATATTTAGAAAGCGCTCTTATCTTCACCGCCTTCCCCACCGCCTTGGACAATGTTAGATATTAAGCTGAGTAGGTCTTTAAACATAGATTCAACAACTCCTCCAGTGACCTCAACGATTGCTTGAGCTTCAAATCTTGGACCTGAAATTGAGTTCAAGTGTAATTCATCAGTAAGCTAATTCATTCTCATTCATGTCTACTTCATTTTCATTCATGTAACTGGAAAATTTTCAAAATATTTCAGATTAATTGTTTGCAATGAGAAAATTTATCTTGTTACTATCCTGCAAAATATTTCAAAAAAGAATTGTTTTGAATCCTGCAACCAACTTTCCTCATGAAGGTTCTTCTGTCTCTTTCGTATGGTATTCTAAGTAATGGAAATTATAAGAATGTTAGCTTAGCAATAAGTCAAAATCTAGTTCGTAATGGAAAATATAAGAATGTTAGCTTACCAATAAGTCAAAATCTAGTTCGTTGGGTGATTTTTCTTCTGTGATAGGAACTCGCTCATAGTCAACAAGGTAACCTTCACCTTGTAATTCTTCATAAACCTTAAAAGATATGGAAGAACTTATAGATGTGAAACTAAATTCAAATGCAACAAATAGAATATAAAAGAGTGAAATGTACCTCCAAAGGTGTTTGTACCAAATATTCTCTAATTGGTTTCCACTGGTCTATATCTTCGGGTAACTATTCTGCTTTGAAAAATTACAATACTGGATACATTTCCTGTATAGTTTGCATGTTGTAGAGGGTGAATATTTCTTCAGACTTATGTTGATCAATCTAGTTGTTGTTTAATGCACATAATCTTTTTGTCACGCTTGTAGCCAAAGAATCCTTGATTTCCGCAGATGGATTTTTAAATTAATCAAGCAAACTTTTTGACTATAAATTCAATCGTTATGCTCAACTTATCCAAGCTTATTTTCGATTTCTTCAAGAAGAAAATCAATCGGGCACCATATTTATGGATCAATTGGAATATTCAGTTGGAAGTTGCCATACTTCTTTTTTCATAGTTAAGCCGGGCAAACATGTTGCCCCTAATTTAAGTTATTATATTCACATTCACCTTAAATTTTCTCTATATTTAAAAGAAAAAGAAATGCTTCGATTATTATTTACTGGGTCTGCGTCTCTATTTTTCTCCCTTTCATTGTTTTTGGTACGGTGTGAAGTGCTCTCACCTCAGCTGTGTCATGCTTGGACCAAATCCATCATCAAAGACATTAGAAGAGATGAAATCCGGCAAGGGATCTAAGCAAAGCGATACCTAATACAGAACCGATGCATTCATGTTCTAGTAGCACCGCCATACTTTATAATAAAATTACATGCATCGAATAAATTGCATCGGAGCGTTGAATAGTACGCACTTAGACATTCATAAACAATACAACACTACGCATCCATGTTTCAATACCTCCGCCGTACTCTATAATAAAATTACATGCATCGAATAAATCACGCCAGTGCGTCTTTATGTCTAAAGGTGCACCGCGGTAAGGTGAATATTTTTTTTTTTCTAAACCGATTTTCATTATTACAATGCATTTCGTGCTTCCAAACTCTCAAACAAGCACCAATGCTCACCTTTCTTTGTAAGACACCTTGTTTTTGGTGCTCTACACCGACTAGGATAACTCCATTGGTGGATTCCACACATTTCCAAATTTTGGAAATTACCATGAATTATCATTTCCTTTCAACAGGAGACATAAGAGAGTAGGTAAATTATTTATTGCCTTCCTATTTGTATTTTCATCCAATCAAAATTAGAATTTATCTTGAAATTTCGCATTTTTTTCAATTTTTTTTCACATGGCGCCCCTGAATGGTTCGGTTCGCCCCGTAGAGGTGCGTACCATGTTAAGTACACTGTGAGCACCGCGGTTGGAACATCCATGTATGTTCGTTCCAGTGATGTTAAATCTAGCGCACCATGATAAATTATTAAAAATAAAGCGGTGTGTCCTTCGGAACACCCCGACACTGGTGGAAATTGGGCGCATACCCGCAACGGCCCATTACACTTCATTAACAGTACCACTAGCTTGATGATATATAAAATTTAACCTAGCGGTGCACCAATTTTAACTAACTTCACCAGGGCGTATTGGAAAAATATGCCCCAACAAGTCAATGTTTAAATGCACCACCATACTTTATAAAAACATACATGAACCAAATAAATAGCACTAGTGTCGTTTAACATTACGCACTAGTACACTTCACTTAACTAATTGCATCGCTAACATAACCATTTATAAAATTTAACGAAATGGTGCAACAATTGTAATCTAATGCACCGACATTGTATACAACAAAGCATCGCGACATATGTTTCCCGAATTTTCATAGCAAGGCATCTCATTCGACGCCTCATTCCTAGTGCTTGCGTATTTACAATTCATCGAAGAACAAAAGGACGGTAGTCCACTATCATGGTGTTACCGGTGGATTAATAGTAATACCTCACACCGTCTTACTGTGTCATTTCGACACGTCAATTTTTGGAAACACACCGATGTGTTCTATTAATTGAACACACTACCAAGTTTTTGAAGAAAAAATTTCCTTCGCGGTGGGTCACAGAAATAAATTGCACCAGTAATGTCTACTACAACACAATGAGAAAAATACATTATAGTTTACCATCTCGATTTGTTTTATGGGATGCCTCATCATCGGTGTGTTATAATAAAAACGCACTGACATCAACTCATAATGGTGCGTTACTTTAAACTAAATGCACCAAGGTCGTTAAGTAAGTTGTATAGGAAAAAATAGTTTAAAAAATATAATTTTGATGCGCATTATAAAACATGTTCGTTAGTGTTGCGTCATGAAAAGTAAATGTATTGGTTAAAAGTGTCTGATGCATGTTCAAACTAACATAGAGAGTCGGTGCATTTAATATGATACAACATACCACGTGGTTTAACACCAACCCTTAACCCGTGTGCTATATATCACAACGCATTGTTATATATGTCGGAGCTAGACTAACAATGACACGTCGATGTGTTATATTTAGAATATATTTTTTCTAAGCCTAATTTCTAATAAGGAACAACAAAAGTGGTGCATATGTATTTGTTAAGAGCACCACTTTCTTCTTCAATTTTTTTTGCAATGGTTAAGAGCACCACTTCTCTTCTTCAATTTTTTGCAAAAAGAAACTATTTTTAGTTTTTATAAATACAAATTAGTTATATATGTTTGTATTTTATATTTATATATATATATATATATATATATATATATATATATATATGTATATATATATATATATATATATATATATATATATATATATATGATTTCATAAATCATATATGCCAACGACACCAAGCGCATTAGCAGTAGTAACATCCAGAAGAAAAAAATATAATTCACAATCTACATATGAAAACCTCCACAATTAATTTTTGAGGTATCGCTTACAGAGGAAAAACAGCAGGGTCACTCTTCCATGCCTCTCGTAATTTAGCGTATGGACTCGATCCTTTGCCACTTCTTCAGTGCTCTACCTTGCATCTCTTCCTCCTCAAGTGGGCAACTCTTGACTTTCTCCAAAATATCACCGCCATTCTTGGTAGGCCATAATAACTGGCATCAATTCACTTATAGATCACATATCTACACCTCCTCTTCTTCGCCTAGAGGGGGATTATCGAATAGATTTTTGAGGATGGGGAGTAATTTCATAGCCCCGAAGTATCTATAATCGAGATCAAGCTTCCTATGGCATTGAGCACATCAATTGCATTCCCTTATAAGTCCATCATCTTGGCCCCTGCTTTGGCATAGTTAGGATTGTCAAGCTCTATGATCAGAGCTTCCCAATTCCCCTTTGCATTGTTCAACAAGAAAGGACACGGGTGGATGTCTTAATTATAAAACAATGTGTCAGCCCCAAGATTGGCTTCCAGTCCATATTGTATATTTAATACAAGTAAAGAATCTCATTTGGAAAAACAATCGATGATCCATAAGCTTTGTCAACATGTCTTATCAAATATTAAACATTTCCTTGGTCTCAACTTGCTCCTCCATGAGATCCCCACCCATGTACTTACTAAGAAGTTCATCATGTTTCTTCTTCTACACAAATATGTGCTTGATTTCTTTCTCATCCAGAAGGGGAACAAGGGAAATAAACTCTCGCTATCTCTGTTGTTGGTTTCCCTTGTCCTTCTCTCCCATTCCTTTTGTTACATCATCATCTTCCTCAAATAGGAACGACTTAATGGAAATGATTTCCCCACTCTTGATCATCAACCCGACCTCCCTCTAGATAGAATTGATCCTTCTTCCATTCCTTAGTGCTTTCATTCCCATCTCCTTTCCCTTCTCCAAGTTGGATCACATTTCTCCAAGGTAATATTCTAGTCATCATTGGTCACCCATAATAATTGGTTTTGTTTATAGATCAAGATATAGACTTTCTTCGGCCATGGATCTTTAACAATAACTCTTGACTTTGGGGAGGAATTTCCCAATCACTCTTGTACAGTTGGTTTTTGGAATAGTGTAACATGTCATCTTCCAAAATCAATCAAAGCACTAAAAAAATTGCTCCCTAGTTTAAAAGAGATATTCGATAATCCCCCCAAGATGAAGAAGAAGAGGTCTAGGTATGATATTTACAAAAAAAATGATGTCGCCATTATATGACAACAACATGAGAATGGTATCTTGGAGAAAGTCGAGCGAACCACAGAGGAGGAGATGTAGGCTCGAGCGCTAAGGGAGTGACTTAGGATCGATTCTATATAGAGGGAGGTCACGTTGACGATCAAGAGCAGCGAGATCATTTCCATTAAGTCGGTCCTATTCTAGGAAGATGAGGATGTGGAAGAATAAATGGAAGAGAAGGACAAAGGAAACTAGCAACAAAGAGAGAGCAAGAGATTTTGCTGCCCATGTCTCCTCGCTTCCTCGGATGAGAAAGTGATTGAGTGCATGGTTGTGAGAAGAAGAAACATGATGAACTTATTAGTAAGTACATGGGTGTGATATCCCATGAATTGAACTTTTAATTATTATTACTATTATTATTATTTTAGAATTCTAATTATTTTTCCAAAAGACACTTTGGTCAATTGACCAAATATGAATTGTAAAACCCATTATTTTATGAAAATAAAACATATATGGAAGGTAGCAAATACTACTGAATAAAATTGTTAAAGAGGCATTTAGGAATCCAAAGGTCACAAGGCTCTGTTGCCTTTCTCATACAATCATTAAGTCTTAAAGATACCACCTTTTTATATTTTACATACCAGGATATAGTTGTTATCCTAACTATGTTTCTAGATTCCTATATTGTCTCATATTGCGTTATCTCCTAATGAGGTGTCGATATGAGAACAATTGAGGTGGTTTCATTATTATTGTATTATATATTTGTATCATTAAGATGAATACAAAGAAGAGAATTATGGTTTGAGGTCTTTTCAATCTTGTTGTTGTCCTAATATCTCTTTGCCCACCCCTTCAATTGGTATCAGAGCCTACTGGCTTAACTCCTCAAGTGTGGGAATGCCCAAGAAGATGAATAAGTTGCGAGAGTCTATTTATGTAGATTAGGATTAGGCGTGTGAGCATGATTGTTCCTCTGTACCTGTGTGTGAATAGTTGTCAGCATTTGTAGAGTGCAGTCGACATTTTTGAAAAGAGGGAATTGTAGCGTGCAAAATCAAAGGACATGTGTACGAGGCGTCAAAGAGAAATCGGGGAGAAGATATCTGAGATCTACTTTAGAAGTGTTGATAAGAGGAATCATGATTTGTGATAAGCATTTCCATCCACGATTCAGATCGTTTCCATTGAGATTCCTTCCAGCCACCTGCAATTGAGATCGCTGCCAAGGAATGTCATCCACTATGAAAACTTTATGTGCAGATCCATTTGAGAGAATTGTTGCAGGCTTTCCAGTAAGAGCCAGAAGGTCTCACGAACAACATTCGCCACTCTGAGATCTTCATAAGGAAACTATCATATGAAATCAAATTCATTGAAGACCTGCTACATTTTAGATATCGGGCCAAGGTCCTTGCCTGCAATTGGATTCAACAAATATTCCCTCTCTCGAATAAGTTCTAATATTAAAAGCCCGAGATTCAATCTTGAGCTGCTAAACAAGTCACAAACGACCATTCTAAAGTTTCAATTATTGAATGTTTCTTTCTCGCATAAAAGCTACTAGGGTGGAAGATCTGATTCATTGGAGGATCTTGATGCTCATAAATATCCAAAACTACATGGTGACCCAATACAACTCATGCATCAATGATTGAAGGCTTCACGTATACATGAATTAGGAGATCTGCAGATAAATTCTCATCAAGATGGTAACCCCACAGGTGGTGCATGTAGGATCGTTGCATGGTAAACATCTTGTATGACACATTACTCAACGAAGAAAAATCTGGTAATAAATTAAATTAAGAGATAGTACTATAACACATACTAATCTCTCGTAAACCTCATAATAAACTCCCTTAAGTATGAGGCATCATTCTGTATGCCAAATTAAATTTTATGCAACAAAACCCATTTAAACTATGAAATTACCTCAAAATGAACAATACCATACAAACCTTGTACACCAAATTGTACACCAAATTACACAGACTCATATAAGGTATGATATAATTAAAAGAGTTATAATAACAATGTTATAATCGTCGAAAGTGGGGAACGAGCAGCCATAATGGGGCTATAAAACAAACAACCTCATGACACCCTTGTACATGGCATCGATCATGTCCTCAAATAGTGACGACTATAGATATAACAATTAGGATATGAAACTTAATAAAAAAAATATTTATAGGTTATTAAGTACCTAGTCTTAGAGGAATAAGACTTAGGATAACTTTTATAAAAATGACGTATAGTGAAGAACTATATTGTGAAGTATAGAGTTGTTCAACAATTATAATGAGATACTATAACAAGTTATGGGAAGTTATAAAGGATTTTTTGTGTAATCATTTAGTCTCTATGGTTTTCTCGTTTATAATAAAATGTTGAAAGAATAGTGAGACTATTGTATGATAAAGGAAAACAAAAATATGCATAAAGGTAGGAATAAAATAAAATAATAGACTTATATGTGATACTTATGATTATGAGAAGTCATTAAATTATTATGGTTGAATATATATATATATATATATATATATATATATAATTGAATGGAATTTAAGGTGTGTGAAATAATGGTATCAGAGTTGTAGGTTACAACACTTGGCATTTTTGTGGGATTTATCACAGAAAAATCTAACATGTTCATTGTTTTGATTTTCTTCTTACCTCTAGGAAGAAAAATAATTTGATTTTGCAGGAAAATGACGAAAGTATTGGAGCCTCAGGGAGAAGAACCTGATTAAGAGAATCTTGAACAAGGGAATTTAGGGGATGGACATCTCTGGGTGGATCTGAATAATGATAGGCATTCTGAAATATAAAGAGAGTAACAGATCTGAGAGAAGAACTAAAAACTATGAGAGGAGATAATGAAAGAATTTTAAAGACTCAAGAGGAACTAAATGCAATTTTGCTAGAAAAATTATGCAATCAAAATATTGATAAAAATTAGGGGTAGAATTCTAGCAACTCTAAGATATCCCAATCGAAGAAGAAAGCAAGAAAATTGGAGTAACCTGAATCTGAGGCAGAGTTAGTATATAAGGATATGAAAGCTACTGAAACATCTATTGAAGGTAGTTCTAGTCCTAAACAAAGAACAAAAAAGAAACCCAAACAACATGATGAATTCATGGGAGAATTTAAGAATATTAAACCACCAACCTTCAATGGGGAAGTGGAGACTAGTGAGGAAGCAAAGGCATGGCTCTCTGATATGCATAAATACTTTCAAATTTATAATTACTCAAGTGAGCTCAAAGCTCGGATAGCTATCTATAATCTTACAGAAAAAGAAGATATATGGTGGCAGGATATAAAAAGAGTAAAAAGTATTCAGGAAAGAAAAAACACCTGGAAAACCTATAAGAAATATTTTAAGAAACAATACCTATCATAACAGTATCATAACTAAAACTGGGAAATCTTACAATGAAATATTTATGTAGTAAGCTTTTGAGTTTGTTACATTATGTGCCTTACATTGTGGATGAAAAAACAAAAAATAAATGATTTTTAATTTCCTACCTAGTTCTTATAAAGATCGAATTGAGTTTGATAACCCAAAAACATTGGAAGAAACCATGAGGAAAGCTAAACTCTATTTTGGGCATTATAAAAATAGAAATGAGAATTCTAAGAATTGGAATGGGAAAAAGATTGAGAGGTTTGACCCTAAGAAGAAAGGGGAGCTTACTCTAATCGAAATGTTGATAAGATATTTCAAGGAGGTAATAAGTTCAGAAGTAGTAAACATTTCAATAATCCTGAAAATAAGAATGTCAAACCACCGACCTTATTCAATAAAGAAACTGCCCAAAAAGAAACAATAAAATGTTGGGAATGCAGTGGTCCACATTACTATATCCTCTCAAGAACAAGGGAAATAACAATGTGAAAATAGTATAGGAAGTAACTACAGTTGGTGAGCTGACAAGGTCTACACCAAAAATATAGATACTAACATTGGATTCTTTTGGGGATGGCATGCTCCCTGCGAGCTGCCAAGAACAACAAGACCATTGTTCCTTTCCATCCTGTCCCTCTGTGCAACCCAAACCTACAAATTTTCTACTCTGCAAACATCCACAATTTTTGTGTTGTGCCTAATCCATTGGGCTAGTGGAGTCATTCATACCGCTGCTAAAACTCTGAACACACACCACTGAAATGACAACATATTGCAGCAAACCAACAAACTGAAAAGAATCTACATGGTCATATGGCGAGCTTATTTTACCCTACCCTACTCTTAATCAACACAACTGCTCAATTATGTAATTACGAATTTCCAGAAGAACAATTCAAGTAACTTATTAACAATCCAAACTCTTTGTATGTGCTTCATCAAAATGAAGACTATAAAAAGAATCAACACTTGATCATAAATTTGATTTTCATATTTATAACGAAACAAGGATTGACACTTTGAATTGATGAATTCCTCCATATAGATGACTAGCGGATCACAGAAAACAAAAGAAGTGGAATAATGACCATAAAAAGTTACCTCTTCCTCCTTGAATTGAATGGGCTGCTCATGAGAACCCTTTAATTCTTCTGTTCTGTAAGTGATACCATTTTTCTGTTCATGAGGTGTTGCAAAAGGAGAAGAAAATCTGAAATTTTCAACCATGTTAAACCCATCATGCTCAATGTCTTCTGCAGACCCGAGATATCTGATTTATACATAATGTTGTTCCTTAATGGATGAAGAAAAATGATTTATAGTATTCTCTTGAAATTCTTTTATATCCTCATCGAAATCTGATTCGTAACTGTCATACACTGAATGGTTGCTACTCAAGTCATCAAAATTTGATGTAGGGATCTCCTCTTTTCCATCTGAATACTCATCAAAGATAGGTTGATCTGAAAAGTTTCCTGAAATCTGAAATTCACAGACCTTTGCTTCACGACCATAATGAAATAATGAGTGCATATGTGTTGCTTGATCATCTTTGGAATTTTGACCATAAGACACATTTGAAACAAGACCAAATGCATCTACCGCTACTGGTAGTTCTTCCTCATCAACAATAAGGTCTTCAACAATAGTTTTTTCAATTAACAATTGATCCTCAAACAAATAATTAGTAGCAGATTGTTCATGAGGATAAACATTCATATGATCATAAAAACTATTTGAATCATTATGAGAACATTTCAAACTGTCTTCACTAATTACATGGTGCAAACTTTCATTAGGTACATCATGTATCATCTCTACTATCTGTTGAATATAAGATTCAAATTGTTCACAAAAATTCTCAAGAAATGTATTAGAAGAATAATACCTTTTACAATGCTTGATGAATACTGCATGGAATTCCCTCAAGGAAGATATGCTCGATGAAAGAAAATACCGATACCACTGTCGTGCATCTGCCTCCAATGAATACATAAACAACTTCATACAAACATCATCGTGATGTAGATCTAGTTGATCTATGCATTCATGAAACTTGATGAGGTGATATGAAGGATCATCCTCCTTACTTTCTTTGAAATGTGGAAGGAAGTCTCCCCAAATATCCAAAACATGAATACCAATAGGAAAACTGACAATATCAATAAAATTCAAAGGAGAAAACCTCACAACCACAATGGCTTTCATTCGATCATTTGATGGCATTTTGGATCCTCAACCAGTGGAGTCACCTATGGATCATTGAATAGTGGAGTTGCCATGGTGAAAAATTTGCAGTCTAAAATGTGTCCTCCTTCAGTTCACCATATAAAGTTGGATCTATCATTTTCGTTCTTCCCAGGGAAAATATCTTCGCTTCTTCGTCCTCGGAAATGGCGCTAGAAAATGTTATCACCAAAGTTAGTCCCCTGACTGCTACAAGGGCCAGAGATGGTGCACTTGAATAAATAGGATTTGATCTTAGGTTTTATTTTTATGAAGGATTTGAGTATGGGAGAAATGGGACTTGGTTAAATCAGATCTTGAGGGTAGGATGTATATCACAATATCAATTACATAAGTAAATGAGTAACTCGATTTAAAAAATACGAGGCTTTTACACTCGGTATAACCACTTTTGAGAGATTGGTTAAGAAGAGGAAGAAGGAGATAACATGAATATTCTGTTCATGAGATCAGAGAATGAAAATTAGAGTTCAAAGAAGGTGGATCAAATTCTAAAAATAACAATGATTTCCATATACAACATCTCTAAAACAGAGGAAATAAAACAGTTTTCAACCATTTATCTCATTGTTGTTCATCAAATTGTATTTGAAAATGAGAAAAAATAAATAAAATAGGAATAACATAAGCATAAACAGATCTTACACTTTCAATATGAGTAACTAATCTTCTCATTGAAATATGTTTCAATACACAGTCACACTTTCAATGTATGATTCTTTGTTCAATTCCCAACAGCCTCTCAGGCCTTCTCTCCAGCCCTCCAGGTCTCTCGAGATTTAGAACCCCCTTTGCTTATTTCCAAATGATAGCTTAAATAAAATTACAATGAACCAACCCTAGCCATGCCTTTGGAAACAAATATACTAAAAATAAAACAAATATATGATCTTTTGCAAGAAATCCGTCACAGCTGAAATCAGATGCCTTGGGATTTGTGGTTTTGAGTCATCTTGCTTGTTAATCAGCCACCAATAAGTTTTGACTTCTATGTCAGCACCAATCATCCTCAAATCATCGAAACATTTGATTCCAAAATCCCTAAAAATAGGAGATTAGATGGAGTAGATATTTTTGCAAAAGAAAACCTCGTAAATTTATGAAAAATAGGGCCTAGAAACCACTTAGAATATCCCAAACTATAATAGATATGAAAAAACTGAGAGAGGATTTTATTATAAGGTCCATTAGTGACAAAATCCTCTCTTTTATTTTCCATATCCCTCTCTAATTGTTTGAAAATTACGCCCAAATTCAATGACAAAAATAGGGAAAGTCATAACAGAGCACCGCAGAATCATTTCGTAGTGCATTTTAAAAATTAAAACATAACATTGTTGCAATTTTGAGATAGGTTTTTGTAGAATATATGGTTCGTGAGACAAAACTCCTTCAGTTTTTTGAAATTCATCTCCATATTCTTAGAATCCATGTCTGAAGTTTCTATCTCAAACAGGCCTAAAAAATACTTTGTTTTTTGCTGCCATCGGTTTTGAGATTTTGTTTGTCTTGTAGAAATACTGGAATTGAATGTTGGAATAATAGATTTCATTGTGAGATGGACTCTTCATATCCCTTTCAAAACCAAAATTAATTCGAGATTTACACCTTCTAGGATCTGGGATAAGTATACCTCCTTATAGCAAAAGAAAGCACTATTGGGTGATTTCGTAGTGAATTTATTCATAATATGCCAAAAACAAAAAATGCTACGAAATGATTATATAACATTTACTTTCTGATGTTTTAGAAGCCTGAATTGTTTTCCCTTTCCTGGACTTCGCCGACTAGCAATTCAATTTGAAGCTAAGTAGCCATCACAATGCATCTGGAACCATTTCATGACAGCTTTCAGTATTTGGCACAGTTATATACACTTGTGATTTACATTGATTGTCGATGTGTTGAGCACTTTAATTCAACCTTTTGTAGGTGTTTCTCTTTGCATCTTGTGGGAAGACTCTTCCTTCTCGACACATGTTGATATCTGGTCATTTATCCTTGTGGCCTTGATCTAGGTCTTGAGTGTTGACTTGTGTGAGTGATATTTTCATATGATGTGGCTCTTGGTGGTATAGTTGGGGATCGTGCTCGATGGGCCCAACAATTTTTTTATATATAAATCCATAAAATAATTTACAAAGCCTTGATAATAACAACACAAAATCAAAAACAATGTTTTAACCATGAATCCACATTTTCATTTACCAAACCTCTAAAATTTGGTAAAAAAGTTGGTTAGCGTTGCATAAATGACCCCTTTTATGCAACCTTTCTCCTTTGATAATAAATTTCTTTACCATACCAGATATAGGTACTAACAGGAACCAAGTCCTCCAGACTTCGACCTTCTTTCATTTTATCAGAGTAATATGTCCCAAAGTAAACTTTGTTAAAGTACATATAAGCACTCCCTGTTGACATTATTTTTCATATGCCCTTCGGCTTAGAAACAAAGGATTACTCATTTTTTTCGTGTAGTTATTGAACTTGGCCCTTGAATTTCTTTAGAACCTTCACATGACCAAGAGCTAGGACTATAGACTTAGGAAAAAAGGATCTCCGACTCTCTGAGTATTCGGGATTATTGTACTTTGCAAAACTTGTATTCTTCTAGATTTTGACCTACCCAAGTGGTCATCAAGAGTGGGAAACTGGTTACTATCGGTTTTTAGTACTCCTTAGTCTATCCTTCCACGGTACTCGATCGAACATTCGAGAATTCTCCCAAAGTAGTTCAATGGTTAGTGTTACTTCATGATTCACTCTTACTCTATCCTTCCACTATGCTTGATCAACGATCAGGAATTCTCCTGAAATATATCAACGATTAGTGTTACTTCATGATTCACACTTAATCTATCCTTCCTTTATGTTTAATCAATGGTCAAGAATGATCCCAAAGTAGATCAACTGTTAGTGTTACTTCGTGATTCCGACCTTCGACAATTAGCTGATAAAAGAAGCTTGGATATCCACGAAGTTAGTAATCTTTGAGTGACATGGCGTGTTGACATCACTATTGATGTGGAACTAGATGAGTGGTTTCCATGTGTCACCTTGATTTGTGACTTTCGTATACCTAAGAACTTCACACTTGTCACCAGTTGATTGGGCCATGTGTCATCTTTGTCTTTTGCCACATTTATCCCTCCTGGATCATGACTTTTCACTTCATGGATTCAAGATTTTTATTTATTTGGGGCTACTCATAATCCTAGAGTGGTCAATGTCGAGCTAACTATTCCTTCCCTCACATGACGTTTGGTTGGATTTTGTGACTTTGGGACTTCATCATTCGGGTATTGTTGGTTTTTCTGAACTTTTGATCACTGGAGTAGGTCAATGTCGGAGTTGACCACCTGATCCAACAACTGGAGTTACTTCGTGATTTTGACACTTTTTAACTTATTTATCATAATCATCGAAGTGGCAAAGCCTCGAAGTTCTGAATCTTTCTATCTCCTGCATGGTCCAATAGCTGAGAACTCACCTGAAGTTCTCCACGAGATCTGACGATTCTTGTTTAGTCACTTTCAATCAATGGCTCTAATTGATATGATGGTTGCGATTTAATTTTCCATTGAGATAAATAGTAGGTGCGAACCCAACCAGTTGGTTTGTTAACACTTTACCACTATGCACATGGTTTAGTTGTTTTCCACATAGCTAAATTGTCCAATAGTCCATATCAAAATGTGACCTTTCTGTCCTTCCACTTTATGTCAATTAGATTTCCAAGCTCTTCCTTTGATCCAACAGTCAACAAGAGTTCATGAATTCGGGGCTTCGACCTTAGAGTATTCTTACATGATTCAGACTCTTTTTTTTCTGGAGTGGTCAGCTTCGGAGTTGACTTTCTTGATCCAACAGTTGAGATCTCACTTGAATCTCTTCCATGAAATCCGACGGCTCTTATTTAGTCCCTATCAATCTATGATTCTGGCTTGATCCAACTATCCATAATGCTACTGCTCCAGATATGACGGTTGAGATTTAACCCTTCCCAACCTCTGACGTCACCTCGATCTGATGGTTGTCCTAAATTTGGGAACAAGTCCATCATCATGGTGGTGGTTGATCGCCTCTCCAAGTATGTTCATTTTTTTCTCATTTTTCCTTGATCATATTTTCAAGTTACATGGAATTCCCACCTTTATTGTATATGATCATGACCCAAATTTCACCAACACATTTAGGAAAGAGTTTTTTATATTGTAGGGAACCCAACTAAACATGATCACAACCTATCACCCCTAGTCAAATAGTCAAACAAAAGTGGTCAACAAATTTTTTGAAACCTACTTGCAGTGTTTTTCTTCAGACAAACAACACCAGTGGATGCAATGGATCCCCTTGGCATAATTGTGGTACAATACTTCCTATCATACGACCACTAAAATGACCCCCTATGAAGCAGTGTATGGACAATGCCCACCTACAGTCACTACATATCTTCCAGGCACATCAAAGGTTCAATCTATTGATTCAATGATGCAAGGTCGCATAGCCACCCTAATGGCTCTAAAGGATAACCTCCACATGGCCCAAAATAGCATGAAGCAACAGGCGAACCAACATCGTTCGGAAAGGTTTTTTCAGGAAGGCGATCAAGTGTTTCTCCGACACCAATCTTACAAGCAAACATATCTCAAATCTCAGGGACATCACAAGTTGGCACCCAAGTTTTATGGGGCCTACTAGATCATCAAGTGTATTGGTTCAATGGCTTACAAATTGGCCCTTCCTGCTACTTCCAAAATCCATTTGTTGTTCCATGTTTCATGTCTAAAGAAAGTGGTGGGACAACATTGCAGGGCAAAACCATCCTTCCAGAATTAGATGAAGAAGGCTCCCTTTGGCTCCAACCAGACGCAGTACTCAATCACCATGAACGTCAGTTGTGTGGTAGAGCTATCAAGGATGTGTTGATCAAGTGGAAGGACACATCACCAAAGGATGCGACCTGGGAACCATCAACCATACTCCAACAATTTCCTCACCTCCAGCCATGAGGAAAAGGCTTATTTTGAAGGGGGAGGGAATGTAAGGATCCGATCCTAACCCTTCTTTATGGGTCATTAGTTATTAGGATATGTTTTCTATGTAATAAAGTTTGACATTAGTTAATAAGACCTAATAAATAAAGGAGAATAAGTCAATGTAAGAAGACCTAATAGAAGCTTCTTCTTTTAGAAATATCTTCCTCTAGAAGTTTCCTTAGAAGGTAGAATTAGTATAAATAAGAGTAGGACGTATTGGATGTTTTTCTTGAAGATTATTTTAATAGAGATTTGCTCCGCTGGAGGTTTTCCCCTCAAAGAGGAAAGTGAACATTGCTATCATTAATAAAGGTGCTCTTTCTAGTATTATTTTGGTATTCTTCTGATATTGTTCTGGATATATCATTGTTGTTATGCCATTGCTTGCTAAATATTTATGTTCTACATACTATTTTATATCAATAATATTGCAATAACATAATAACTTACATGGTAGATTGATCCATAGGATTATATGTATTAATCCAATGTATAACTATTTTCCTTAAGATGAGCAATAAATAGTCAATGTTGATCACCTTAGGTGCACCAAGTTCTCCATGTTTTCTTCCTTGACCTGTGCACCAATTAATTAAATAAATACCACCTTTGGTTAACTCTATTGACTAGTCAACATCCTAAAAGACCTCTCTAGATGAATTTGAAGTCAACTTTTGACTGTCAACAGTCTATCTATAGAAAATCCAAAGGTGTGATGAATATGATGTTTCACCATATAATGACTTACAACAATCTAGGACTATAATTAAGATGAAACCTTCCAGTGTAACCTTGGATTTCCTATGTGGTTATAGATTCAGTGATACCAAAATCTAAACACAAGGAGAATGAAAAAATAAAAATCATAATAATTTAAACAAATACATGTGTTGATCTTAATATCTAGCATCCAAACTCACAAGCATAGCATGGAAGAAAAAATTCAACCAAAACTAGTAGAAGTAGAAGGAAAATTGAGCTAGGAAATGGAGAAACAAGAAGGAATTTAAAATAGGGTGTGAAAAATAAAACATTAATTAGAAGAGGAAAAAAATATTTTAAATATATTCATACCACTAATGTTGACCTAAAAACTATGGATCTTAGGAAGACAAATCACTTTTCACCAATATGGAAGTAACACATTGGAATCCAACCCATTAAGAAGGAAATCAACAAGCTTCTTGAATTCAAGAATGAACTCAACCTATGCAATCTAAAACTTTATTCTAGATGGTGTAGAGGAGACAATCAATGAATATGATCTTACTAAGTCATCAATATTCTTCGAATCAAGTTGGAATCAAGTGAAAAAAAATTAAACATTATAAGTCAATTTTCCAATCTAAAAAAATATGGCATAGTCATAAACTAATACATTATTCCACAATACCAAGCCGAATTGAGATATGAAGTCCAAAGAATCAAATATGCTATGAAATAAGGAAAATCAAGAATAATAAGGAATATAAAAGTATGAATAAGGGATTAATAAAGGAAACTTATAAAATAACAAATAGGGATTGGATAAACTAAAGATCCTGAAATGGAATTTCTAAGGATTCCCTTAGAACAATGGTGGTAAGATATGTTAGATACCCATCTCAATTGATCTTATATTTCTTTCTAAAACATTTCAACATGAATAATGATATATGATCCTTGATTTACATAGATATACTTTTCTCAGTTTGAAAATTTGACATGTATGGGGATAGGTGGTATATGTCACTTCATTAGAATGAGCTTACATTAACTATTAAATTGTATAAGAGTGATCCATATATTTAATATATTTGTTTTAATATCTCTTCTAAAATACAGCAATATTTTTTTTCCTTATTATTCATTATTTTTTTCTTTTCAACTCTATCTTCTACAGGAGTCCTAATATCGAAATGGCCACCCTTTTACTAACTTGGTAGAGCTCATTCCAATATTCTAACTCATAATTCTAATTCTAATTGAATCCTCATGGATAAAATATGATTATAATCTATCCATTAAATATAAATGGATCTTTAAATATATTGAAATGATTTATTATGGAATTGAGCTTCTTAGGATTACCTCTTTCCATGACCTAATCACTTGTAGTCGGTTGGATCACTTGCATGGTTTTCACCTTATTAATTGCATTCATGGGAGGTATAGAAGTGTCCTTTAATATGGCTTCTCTCTATTTCTTTATAAAAAAAAATTTGAGAATGTGTGATCTCTCAAGTGTTGTTTGTCAATGCTTTCCATTTTTTTCATTTTATCAAATATTTATAGGACTTGTTTAATTATGATATAAAAGATGACATTATAATTAAAAATTTATATCTGAAAATTCACTTCAATTATTTTTGTGTTTTGGAAAACATTCTAAAAAATTGTATATAAGAGGAAAATATTGTATTTCAAGTCCCACATATGATGTAGAATGTAAAATTTCAACAAGAAATATTAGAAGAGTCTTTAATGAAACTAAAAGAGCTACAACTACCTATATCTAATAGAAAATCAAGATACTCATATAATTATGTAAAAAAGAGCCTAAAATATTTTGGGCTAGCATCTTCCCTAGAAAATATAACATAGAAAACTAGATCTCCTACCTTAAAAAATTAATGTTTCACCGAAAGTCTTCAAAAACACCCATGTTCCATGCCACTACAATGTTTTTTTCTCAATTGAGGGTATAAAGTTTGACTAGTTATAGAAATCAAAGGATAAAAATATGATACATTCTTAAAACTTGGTAGTATAGCCCTAGTGCCTCGTGCTAATCATCTTTTCAATTTAGTTCTCAAGAAAGAATTCCCTATAAAAATGGATTGCAATTTCAGTTTTCCTTATTTACAAATTTAAAACCCAAGATGGTGAGCCTTATTATCGAACTATAATTATTATCCTCTCTTAAGAAAATTTATATGGATTGATTCTTTAATGAAAAATCCATAACGACTTGAGCACAATAATAGAAGGATTAAAATCCCAAGGCTCATCTTGGTCGGTTTGAGTCTTCTTGTTAAATTTTGGTGTGGTTGTAATATTAGTGTTAAGTGTAATACTTCTAGGTTGTAAATGTGTGTATGTACATATGTTTTAATAGGCTGGTGAACCAATATGGTTTTTAGACTATATTGCATATGTATATATGTATGTTTTGGGGCCAGAGTGACTATGTGATATTAAGTTGGAGAGCTTGTATGCTGGAAGGACGATGACCCTAGCATCGTCAATTGTAATCACACACTTAGATATATATTAATAAAATACATCACTATTGCATACCAAGTCAGAAAAGAGAGTATGGGGGGTTAGGAATCCACGAGAGGGAAAGGGGGGCTAGGACTTAAGGAAAATGTGTTAAAGTCAAGGGGGCTTAAGCCAAGGAATATTGTATTATATTCCTCAATCCTAAGTCCTAATTTATGATTTTATCCTAAGTTCTCAAGTGGGGAGGACGAGTTCCAAGTGGTGAGGAAAGTAAATCCTTGTTTTCCACTTGTAAAAAGGTTGACATGCATATTTAAACTATGGTTTTAGTGGAAAAACAATTCATTTCATCATTCTTATCCATTCTTACCATTGCTTGTGGGGTGTGAGCAGAGCAACTACTATGACATTGTTACTTTGTGAACCTAGTGATTCCTGGGTGGGTTTAGGTGTACAATTCTACTTGGGTTTCCTTGGGTTAGGATGGAGCCTTTGAGGGAGAATTGTGGGGAATGGGTTGCAATGGGTGTGAGGCCTAGAGGGTACCTAGAGACTCCTGAGTGCAACTAGATTTCCTAAAGACACAATGCTCTTAGACTTCTTGTTCGGCTTGTGTTGGAGCCTTAGAAGGGAAGTGAGATAGCCCATGGAACTAAGGTGTAAAGAAGGGGATACATTTCCTTTGGTGGTGCAGGCTGATGGGGAATGAGAGGTTGCAGGTTGGAATTGATGTTGGAATCAGTGACTTGTCCTAGCCATTGTTGGTGTTGACCGTGTGACCTTAGTTGGATTAGGTATCCTTTTACCTGATGGAGCCATAGCTCCAACTCGGGGGTGAATGGATGTTGTGGTTTCTATAAAAATAATGTCTATAGTTGGGTGGAGCGTTGGAGGCCTGAAGTCAGTTGGTGTCTTTAAAAAAAGATTGTTGTCTTGTCATGTTTTTCTTATGTTGATCAATGTGTATTTTATGTGCTTAATTATGGTATTATTGTGTGTATTTATATTTATGAATGTTAATATGTGTTTTGCACTAGTTATGCATGGACTTATAAGTTGTAAGGACTGCATTTAAGTGTTTCATATGTAGGGAATAATAATATTACATATGGGTATGAGATCCCTATTGGGCATAAATATCAATGGTGTCAAAGAAATAGTGAGTTAAGTAAAAGAGAATTTGAAAGTTTTGTATGTTTCAAAGTGAATTATTGTAGCATATGCCTGAGAGTGATTCTGGGGTATGTTACATTCAACCAATCCGTTTTTGGCAGATCTATATCGATAAAATTGAGCAATATCTAAAAGAAGAGAGATCATTGGATTAACATGATAGGACCTCAAGAGAGATCATTGGGTTAAGTACATGGTAGGACTATTGTCTTCCTTGTCTTATATTCTAATCATATTGTTCTCCTTTGAAAAAAGGAACTCAAGGTTCTCCAACTATTCTACAAATATTATGAAAATATTGATCATTAATATCAACAAAACCAAGAGAATCATAATTTAAATCTAATAAATAATATATCCTCTGACGTTGAATGGTGATAACACGTTTAATCTTACAAGTACTTAGATATCAATTATAATTGATGCAACTTTGGGAGTGAGATAAGGGAAATACTTTTTTCAACACTTTAACTATCATCCTTATTTTTTATGGGTGTGAAGTTTGGGCTTGTTCATGCCTTTTGAAACTTGGATAAAATATTTGAGCAAATCCAAAAACATTTCATAAAATATAATTTTCAAACTAAATACAACACTCACCAATTACTCTTGATTGACCAGTAAGTGTACTTTGGACAAGTCTAAAGACATGATTAGATATTTCAATTTGAGCAAAAGCAAGCTCCTTGTCATTTCTTTTAGTATGAGAAGCAAGCTCCTTCACATTGTTTTTAGTATAAAAGTCACTTATTACATGATTAAAAGAGTTTGAACTATAGATTAAGAGGCTTGGCTTAACTATTGAAACACTAAATAAAATAATCAATTTACTATTATTAACAATATTAAATTTTACAAAGTTTAAGATTTACATTGAAAAAACAATTAAACCATAATAAAAAAAATGGAAATATTATAATTTCTTTTATAAAAAATAGATTAGATAACAAAAGGAATATCATTAAAATAAAATAAGATGATTTTCATTATAAAACTGGTTTTTGAGAAATGCTCTCAGATTGCTGATTTTTCACATAATAATGTTATTTTCATTTCTATCATATTTAAATAATGATCAGAATCTTCCATTTCTGGGCACCGGGATTCTCGGCCCACAAGCACACTATAGAGAAGGGACGAAGTCGAACTGGTCGACTTACCACGCCTAAGACAAATATCCCAATGGTCTCTTTGCAAAGCAACTGTTTTCTATAATAGTCATAGTCAATATGTTCAATGTTTTCAATGACGAACAGTTTATATGGAATATTGGAATGGGAATGGTAGCATAGATGACAAATTTATATTCGCCATCCAACCCACATGCTGTGGAATTTACGTCCGCCATTAATTATATTTGCAGGTTGTGGAATTTACGTCCGTCCGCCATTAATTATATTATATTCGCAAGACGATATAAAATTCGAGCTTAGCAATGCGTTAGCGGTGATAATGGCGGCTGTTGCGCCACGAGATTATGGCTGCATGCCACGGAGCTATAGACATAGCACAGCAGCGTAAACCTGCCTAATCCATTTGTGCCACCGTGGAGCTTGCCGAACAGTGGCCGAAACCTCGCATTTGTGCCACGTGGTCATTGCGAAACCGTCCGATTAGCGTCACGAGAACCGTCTGCTATGCTCCACGTGGTTTTTGCTAAACCGTCGGATTCTGTGCCACATGTCGCTTGTTAGGCCGTAGGATCCGTACCACTGTATCCGTTCGATCTTGGACACGTGGCTTTCTCCGGACCACAGATTTCACCTATCTTATCGTCGACACGTGGCCTTGTATAGACGGTAGATCTGGGCCGTCCGATCTTCGACACGTTGCCCTCTCCAGGCCGTAGATCAGACGGGCCACGTGTCGACAATCGGACGGCTCGGTTGGCAGACCGTACGACGAAAATGGTACGGATTCTTCTAGCTCCACGTGGCATAAATCCAATGGCTAGAGTCTTAAGCATCCTATGGCCTGAAAACAGAGAGGTGGCACAGATCGGACGGTATTGTGGCATGGAATCTAACGATTTAGCAAGAAACACGTGGAGCAGAGCGGACGGTCTTCCTGGCACGAATAGCAATGACTACGTAGGTTTCGGCGAGCTCCATGGTGGCACAGATTCGATTGAATTGCAAAATCAGTCTTCTACAACCGCAACAGCCACAGGTTTTTCCAGACGAAGGAATCGAAAGTGTCTTGTCAGGGGATTGGCCACTCCCAACCTTCCTTCTCTGCTTGCAAGAAGCATAAGACCGTCGGCTACTCCCTGCAGAAAACAATACTGTGGCAGTCCAGGTGTTGAGCTGGCGAGAGAAAACAATATTGGTTGGATTGCCAATTCGCTGCCCGGATCCTACAACCGGTCAGGATGAATCTCAATGGCCCTTTCCATTTTCTTGATTCGAGACGAAAGGTGACACGAGAAAAAAAAAATGCAAACGGGAAACACGTATTTAACAAGAACGTTGATATTTAACTAGCACAGCCTCAAAGTGGCTGGTGTTGCGGCTGGTGAATGTCTAAAGTTATCTGGACGGACAACACTCTGGTGAATTGAAACGCACGGACAACTGAAACGCACATAGAGTTGAGGAAATCCAAAAGTTAATCTTAAATGTGATAATTTCAAAGGTTAATCAGTTAAACGTGGCAATCATATGGTGGTACAGTGATTTCTTAATATGATTAGGTAAATGTTAAAAAGTAAACAGGTTAACTAATGCATTCAAAAATACAAGAAAGTTATGAAGAGTAAATCACATTCATTGATTTGGGAGGACGACTAAGAATATTCCAGCATTTTCAATTGTTAGATTAGAATTTTAAATTAAAAGGTGATTAATTGTGCCCATCTCCAATAGATATACACCTTTAGGCGTAACAAGATACTTCTGGCGATGTATTGCTTTTTGATAACGTATTTTTAATTCTTGTGCTATAAATATAAGATTATGCCTTTTATATAATTATGTTTTTATAATTTATAAGATTATATCTTTTATATAATTATGTTTTTTATAATTTATAACATTATGCCTTTTATGTTTTTATAATTTATAAGATTATGTCTTTTATATACGGGAGTCCTGATTTGGTATATACACAATACAATGGGCATAATAATAAGAGTTATGCATGCCAACAAGCTAATAAGAGTTGTCGGGAATTTCTTTCATGGCATATACAACTTGAGTGGGTCTAATGGTTAAGAACATGTGTTTTCTTGTAAGAGGTCACATGTTCAAATCCAAAGGTGGGTAGGGTATGTATCTCTATTTGACACAATGTTCAATGGGAGACCACCATGCTTCAAAACATTCTACTAATGAGGTATTCAAGATTTTGGAAATATTTTGTTTTGTAGAAGAGAAAAATAAATATGGTTCTTAAAGGAAGAGGTGTGCATTGTTGTATAGTTAAAACCAAATTTAATTAATGGAACAAATGGTGTAAAACATTGTAATATACATAGCATTACAAAATGGCTAGAATGGTGGTAACATATCTTTGACAAGAGATATATGAGCTATGTTCATTCATAAAAAGACCATATTAATACGTTGAATTTTTTTTTTATAATAATGAAAAAAAAAAGACTAAGAAAAAAAAATCTCTAAGAAGAAAAAATCTTGAAATGCAGGAACCCCAACCATAGAATGATTAAGGTTGAAAGAGAACATTGAGTTGGATGAATATGAGATGTCCCCCCAAAAGGCATATATTTATCAAGATCGTTTTTTTTTATCTCGGTGCTACATTTTGGGTCTTATGTATCTTGTTGGAAAGAATATTAGCAAATTTAGTCGGGTCCCCAATCTTTGGGCATAACTACCCCAAAAAATGCATGGGAAAGTCCTTAAAAATGTGCAAAACAAATTATGACCCTAAAACTAGCAATATTATGACCATTTTTTAAATGGCTTTGGATGGCCACTTAGATTTAACATCCCCCCTTGAGCAGCAATGGTCTCCATTTCATCAAGTTCTTGTGCGAGATGGGGGAACAACTATTCAATCTAGTTCCTGGTAAACCATTTTCCTTTGTGAAGAAGATGCCTTGTTTTGCCAATATGGTAAAGTTGTATTATCTTGTTTGTAGTTCCTCTTCATCTTGGTTTCCATGATCTAATCCATTATTGCTTTCTCAATATAATAGTCAAGTTTGAGCTCTACCACCTTTGAGGTGTTAAACAAAGGTGGAAATATGGACAAAGAAGCTCCACATTAAGCACATAGTGTAAGCCAACAAAAGGTGGAATATTTGTTTCAAAAGCATTCTCACCCATGACCTTGATGATAGTGTAAGGCTCATGTTGGAGTGGTCATAGCTTCTTATGGGCCCTACGAGTGTTTCTTTTTTAGGTGCAATTATAGATTATCGTCAACATGAAACTTTTATAGAACCCAACGTTGATAATGTTGTTGCTTATACTTGGCATTTACTTTCTCTATAATATCATGAACTTATTGTTGGATGTGTTGGGTTCTTTCCACAAATTACGTTGCTTTGTCTACGTCATTCTACATAATCTTCTTGTGTTGATGAAATGGCCATAACTACATCAATTGGGGCCAATTTCTAGAACATCGGGTAGGCTTTCATCCCATTTACATGCATACTTGGATTTGCACATTTTGTGAATATGTATAATCATCATGTTGGCTACCTATTCATGTTCATCAATCTAAAGATGGAAGAAAATCAATTTGGTTAGTTTGGTGTTAATCATGGACAAAGAAATTCCATTCCTATCCGAAAAGAAATAATCTCCAACAACCCAAATGGACCTAAACATACTAGAAAACAATTCTTAGCAAAAGAGAAATTATGGGTGAGTGCAAGAAGTTCGTGGCCAAAAAATTGGCAAGGGCATGATTAAGAACGTGCACTCGCAGGAACGTGCACACATTCCTATACCTATAGGTGTGGATATGGCCGAACCTCCACATGGATTGCCACATAGATTTAGTAGAAAAATCGTGTGCACGGTCTTAAGAATGCGTGTGTGGTCCTAAGAATGTGCACACGTTCTTACTGATAAAAATATTTAAATGGCTCGAGAACTATTTGTGCCCATTGTGCACAAATCGCGCTCACGTTCTCTCATTGGGAAAACAAAGTGGAGCTAGAGAGGAGGAAGAAAGGGAGGGGGGGCGCACCATGTCCAAGTATGTTACATTTTTCCTAATTTTAATCCAATTTAATCATTCCAATTTAGTATTTTTCGCCCAATAATATAAATTAAAAAAAAATGTAGTTTTGTATTTTAAATAAAAAAGGAACCTAATTTACATGCCATGGATTTTAAATTAGCATATATAATACAATGGAACCCCAAAACAATTTAAACCGCTCAGAAGAAAACCAAGAAGATCAAAACCCCAACCTACCACCACCACACAATGTAAACATTGTAATTGATGAGGGGTTGGTTATATTACGAACCCTTGAGGAACAATTAATGGAGACTAGAGAGCCTAGTAGAGTCTCCTTGGCCACTTCTTTGGACATAATTATGTAGTCGAATGCAAGTGCCCAAGAGAAATTGACCTCTATTTCTAATTACAGGGCACAAATGTATGAGTGCTATAACACTGGTTTGGACAGAAACGATCTGGGCATTTCAAAAAAAAAATTATTTTCTTTTTTAGGGATACTATAAATGGACAAGAACTACCATTGACCAGAAAACTCATCTCCATTGACTCGTGTATCCATCCCCATATTAGTCAAAACTTGATGGATAGGTGGTACATGGTTTTTGATAAAACTCCCTACAATAATAGGGAGATGCTCTTATATTTTCTGAGGAAATTATGGGTTGACTTTATTATGGGTAAGCATGTCAACTACTTTGAAATTATTGACTTCCATGGGGTGGGTCGAGGGTCCACATGGGACTGAGAGCATGCTAGGCGTGACCCCAAGTTAGGTCCCCGTCCCTTCAGGCGAAGGCCTGAACCCCCTACCCAACATCCTCCTGTTGAAGAGAAATTGCAACAGGTACATCTATCCATCTCATCATTGACT
>SNQJ01S0002429.1:40865-72199 GCA_010110895.2 Picea sitchensis | reverse complement strand
AACATTTAAAGGAAGAAGCATAAACTTAACACATAAGTTTATATTGCATATTTATACACATGAAGCAAGGTCCTGTAAAGTTTATTTTAATGAAGTAGGGGTGCTTGCATAGCATAACAAGTCAGCCTTCTATTTTCAGATCATCGTTGCATTGGATCGTTCGCATATGTTCGTCACATTGCGACGTTAGGAAATGTTTGACAAATGAATGAACGGAAAACCACAAATTGAAATTGAAATGCAACCGAAACTCCACGAATCTCCACCTATTAACTCATAGTTAATTTAAATTGAAACCCATCTTTGTCCACCTGGAAATGCAGGCCTCAGGCCATTCCATCGTTCGCATATGATATTTGAAATTGAAACGCAACCGACACTCCACGACTCTCCGTCTAGTATCACATGAGTTAATTTAAATTGAAACCCGCCATTGTCCACCTGGAAACGCAGGCATCAGGCCATTCCACGTCGAGTCTTTGAATTGTTGATCTCATTTTGATGAAGATTGAACGTGGCAACCAATATGCACAACACCATTTCATNTGAATAAGGTCGGTGGTTTGACATTCTTATTTTCAGGATTATTGAAATGTTTACTACTTCTGAACTTATTACCTCCTTGAAATATCTTATCAACATTTCGATTAGAGTAAGCTCCCCTTTCTTCTTAGGGTCAAACCTCTCAATCTTTTTCCCATTCCAATTCTTAGAATTCTCATTTCTATTTTTATAATGCCCAAAATAGAGTTTAGCTTTCCTCATGGTTTCTTCCAATGTTTTTGGGTTATCAAACTCAATTCGATCTTTATAAGAACTAGGTAGGAAATTAAAAATCATTTATTTTTTGTTTTTTCATCCACAATGTAAGGCACATAATGTAACAAACTCAAAAGCTTACTACATAAATATTTCATTGTAAGATTTCCCAGTTTTAGTTATGATACTGTTATGATAGGTATTGTTTCTTAAAATATTTCTTATAGGTTTTCCAGGTGTTTTTTCTTTCCTGAATACTTTTTACTCTTTTTATATCCTGCCACCATATATCTTCTTTTTCTGTAAGATTATAGATAGCTATCCGAGCTTTGAGCTCACTTGAGTAATTATAAATTTGAAAGTATTTATGCATATCAGAGAGCCATGCCTTTGCTTCCTCACTAGTCTCCACTTCCCCATTGAAGGTTGGTGGTTTAATATTCTTAAATTCTCCCATGAATTCATCATGTTGTTTGGGTTTCTTTTTTGTTCTTTGTTTAGGACTAGAACTACCTTCAATAGATGTTTCAGTAGCTTTCATATCCTTATATACTAACTCTGCCTCAGATTCAGGTTACTCCAATTTTCTTGCTTTCTTCTTCGATTGGGATATCTTAGAGTTGCTAGAATTCTACCCCTAATTTTTATCAATATTTTGATTGCATAATTTTTCTAGCAAAATTGCATTTAGTTCCTCTTGAGTCTTTAAAATTCTTTCATTATCTCCTCTCATAGTTTTTAGTTCTTCTCTCAGATCTGTTACTCTCTTTATATTTCAGAATGCCTATCATTATTCAGATCCACCCAGAGATGTCCATCCCCTAAATTCCCTTGTTCAAGATTCTCTTAATCAGGTTCTTCTCCCTGAGGCTCCAATACTTTCGTCATTTTCCTGCAAAATCAAATTATTTTTCTTCCTAGAGGTAAGAAGAAAATCAAAACAATGAACATGTTAGATTTTTCTGTGATAAATCCCACAAAAATGCCAAGTGTTGTAACCTACAACTCTGATACCATTATTTCACACACCTTAAATTCCATTCAATTATATATATATATATATATATATATATATATATTCAACCATAATAATTTAATGACTTCTCATAATCATAAGTATCACATATAAGTCTATTATTTTATTTTATTCCTACCTTTATGCATATTTTTGTTTTCCTTTATCATACAATAGTCTCACTATTCTTTCAACATTTTATTATAAACGAGAAAACCATAGAGACTAAATGATTACACAAAAAATCCTTTATAACTTCCCATAACTTGTTATAGTATCTCATTATAATTGTTGAACAACTCTATACTTCACAATATAGTTCTTCACTATACGTCATTTTTATAAAAGTTATCCTAAGTCTTATTCCTCTAAGACTAGGTACTTAATAACCTATAAATATTTTTTTTATTAAGTTTCATATCCTAATTGTTATATCTATAGTCGTCACTATTTGAGGACATGATCGATGCCATGTACAAGGGTGTCATGAGGGTTGTTTGTTTTTTTATAGCCCCATTATGGCTATACGTTCCCACTCGACAGTATAACATTGTTATTATAACTCTTTTAATTATATCATACCTTATATGAGTCTGTGTAATTTGGTGTACAATTTGGTGTACAAGGTTTGTATGGTATTGTTCATTTTGAGGTAATTTCATAGTTTAAATGGGTTTTGTTGCATAAAATTTAATTTGGCATACAGAATGATGCCTCATACTTAAGGGAGTTTATTATGAGGTTTACGAGAGATTAGTATGTGTTATAGTACTATCTCTTAATTTAATTTATTACCAGATTTTTCTTCGTTGAGTAATGTGTCATACAAGATGTTTACCATGCAACGATCCTACATGTGCCACCTATGGGGTTACCATCTTGATGAGAATTTATCTGCAGATCTCCTAATTCATGTATACGTGAAGCCTTCAATCATTGATGCATGAGTTGTATTGGGTCACCATGTAGTTTTGGATATTTATGAGCATCAAGATCCTCCAATGAAATCGAATCTTCCACCCCTAGTAGCTTTCGCATGCAGAAAGAAACATTCAATAATTGAAACTTTAGAATGGTCGTTTGTGACTTGTTTAGCAGCTCAAGATTGAATCTCGGGCTTTTAATATTAGAACTTATTCGAGAGAGGGAATATTTGTTGAATCCAATTGCAGGCAAGGACCTTGGCCCGATATCTAAAATGTAGCAGGTCTTCAATGAATTTGATTTCATATGATAGTTTCCTTATGAAGATCTCAGAGTGGCGAATGTTGTTCGTGAGACCTTCTGGCTCTTACTGGAAAGCCTGCAACAATTCTCTCAAATGGATCTGCACATAAAGTTTTCATAGTGGATGACATTCCTTGGCAGCGATCTCAATTGCAGGTGGCTGGAAGGAATCTCAATGGAAACGATCTGAATCGTGGATGGAAATGCTTATCACAAATCATGATTCCTCTTATCAACACTTCTACAGTAGATCTCAGATATCTTCTCCCCGATTTCTCTTTGACGCCTCGTACACATGTCCTTTGATTTTGCACGTTACAATTCCCTCTTTTCAAAAATGTCGACTGCACTCTACAAATGCTGACAACTATTCACACACAGGTACAGAGGAACAATCACGCTCACACGCCTAATCCTAATCTACATAAATAGACTCTCGCAACTTATTCATCTTCTTGGGCATTCCCATGAGGGATTAAGCCCAGCTAGGCTCTGATACCAATTGAAGAAATTGAGCAAAAGAATATTAGGACAACAAGATTGGCAGAAAAGGCCTCAAGCCATAATTCTCAACACTGTATTCATCTTAATGATACAAATATATAATACAATAATGAAACCACCTCAATTGTTCTCATATCGACACCTCATTAGGAGATAACGCAATATGAGACAATATAGGAATCTAGAAACATACTTAGGATAACAACTATATCCTAGTATGTAAAATACACAAAGGTGGTATACTAAGACTTAATGATTGTATATGAGAAAGACGCTAACACTGACACTTGGCCAACCCCTTTGGATTCCTAAATACCTCTTTAACAATTTATTCAATGTGTGCCCCCTTTTCCATCGATGTTTATTTTCATAAAATAATAAGGTTTTACAATTCATATTTGGTCAATTGACCAAATTGTCTTTTGGAAAAAATAATTAAAATTCTAAAATAATAATAATAATAGTAATAATAATTAAAAGTTCAATTCATGGGATATCACACCCATGTACTTACTAATAAGTTCATCATGTTTCTTCTTCTCCACAACCATGCACTCAATCACTTTCTCATCCAGAAGCAGAACATGGGCAACAAAATCTTGCTCTCTTTGTTGCTAGTTTCCTTTGTCCTTCTCTTCCATTTATTCTTCCACATCCTCATCTTCCACAAATAGGATCGGCTTAATGGAAATGATCTCGCTGCTCTTGATCGTCAACGTGACCTCCCTCTATATAGAATCGATCCTAAGTCACTCCCTTAGCGCTCGAGCCTACATCTCCTCCTCTGTGGGTTGTTCAACTTTCTCCATGATACCATTCTCATCATTGTTGTCATATAATAACTGACATCATTTTTCTTGTAGATCGCATACCTAGACCTCTTCTTCTTCATCTTGGGGGGATTATCGAATATCTCTTTTAAACTAGGGAGCAATTTTTTAGTCGCACTTGCACAATTGATTTTTGGAAGATGACATGTTACACTATTCCAAAAACCAACTGTACAAGAGTGATTGGGAAATTCCTCCCCAAAGTCAAAGAGTTATTCAGTAAGATCCACGAGGCGAAGAAGAAGAGGTCTATGTATGCGATCTATAAATTGCTTGAAGCCAATTATTATGGTGACAATGATGACTAGAATGATACCTTGGAGAAATGTGATCAGCCCGTGAAGGAGGAGATGCAGGATAGAGCACTAAGGGAGTGGAAGAGGATCAATTCTATGTAGAGACAGGCCAGGTTGATGATCAAGAGTGAGGACATAATTACCATTAAGTCATTCCTATTTGAGGAAGATGATGATGTAACAAAAGGAATGGGAGAGAAGGACAAGGGAAACCAACAACAGAGATAGCGAGAGTTTATTTCCCTTGTTCCCCTTCTGGATGAGAAAACGATCGAGTGCATGGTTGTAGAGAAGAAGAAACATGATGAACTTCTTAGTAAGTACATGGGTGGGGATCTCATGGAGGAGCACGACGGGGCCAAGGAAATGTTTAATATTTGATAAGACATGTTGACAAAGCTTATGGATCATCGATTGTTTTTCCAAATGAGATTCTTTACTTGTATTAAATATACAATATGGAGCTTAGGCCAATCTTGAGGCTGACACAATGTTATAATTAATACATCCACCAGGGTCCTTTCTTATTGAACAATGCAAAAGGGGAATTGGGAAGCTCTGATCATAGAGCTTGACAATCCTAACTATGCCAAAGCAGGGGCCAAGATGATGGACTTATAAGGGAATGCAATTGATGTGCTCAATGCCATAGGAAACAGTCTCAGTTATAGATACTTCGGGGCTATGAAATTACTCCCCATCCTCAAAAAGATATTCGATAATCCCTCTCGAGGTGAAGAAAAGAAGGTGTAGGTATGTGATCTACAAGCGAATTGATGCCAGCGCATATTATGGCTACAAGAATGACGCAGGCGATATTTTGGAGAAAGTCAAGTTGCCCACGGAGGAAGAGATGCAAGGTAGAGCACTGAGGAAGTGGTAGAGGATGGAATCCATGTGCTAAATTGTCAGAGGAACCGAAGAGTGACCTATGTTTTTTCCTCTGCAAAGCAATACCTCCAAAAAAATTAATTGTGGAGGTTTGCATATGTAGATTGTAAATTATATTTTTTTCTTCTGGATGTTACTAATACTAATGCGCTNATAAAAAACTAAAAATAGTTTCTTTTTGCAAAAAAAATTGAAGAAGTAAGCGGTGCTCTTAACAAATACATATGCACCACTTTTGTTGTTCCTTATTAGAAATTAGGCTTAGAAAAAATATATTCTAAATATAACGCATCGACGTGTCATTGTTAGTCTAGCTCCGACATATATAGCAGTGCATTGTGATATATAGCACACGGGTTAAGGGTTGGTGTTAAACCACGTGGTATGTTGGATCATATTAAACGCACCGACTCTCTATGTTAGTTTGAACATGCATCAGACACTTTTAACCAATACATTTACTTTTCATGACACAACACTAACGAACATGTTTTATAATGNTTTTTTCCTATACAACTTACTTAACGACCTTGGTGCATTTTGTTTAAAGTAACGCACCATTATGAGTTGATGTCAGTGCATTTTTATTATAACACACTGATGATGAGGCATCCCATAAAACAAATTGAGATGGTAAACTATAATGTATTTTTCTCATTGTGTTGTAGTAGACATTACTGGTGCGATTTATTTCTGTGACCCATCGCGAAGGAAATTTTTTCTTCAAAAACTTGGTAGTGTGTTCAATTAATAGAACACATCGGTGTGTTTCCATAAATTGGCGTGTCGAAATGACACAGTGAGACGGTGTGAGGTATTACTATTAATCCATCGGTAACACCATGATAGTGGACTACCGTCCTTTTGTTCTTCGATGAATTGTAAATACGCATGCACTAGGAATGAGGCGTCGAATGAGATGCCTTGCTATGAAAATTCGGGAAACATATGTCCCGATGCTTTGTTGTATACAATGTCGGTGCATTGGATTACAATTGTTGCACCATTTCGTTAAATTTTATAAATGGTTATGTTAGCGGTGCAATTAGTTAAGTGAAGTGTACTAGTGCGTAATGTTAAATGACACTAGTGCTATTTATTTGGTTCATGTATGTTTTTATAAAGTATGGTGGTGCATTTAAACATTGACTTGTCGGGGCATATTTTTCCAATACGCCCTGGTGCAGTTAGTTAAAATTGGTGCACCGTTAGGCTAAATTTTATATATCATCGAGCTAGTGGTACTGTTAATGAAGTGTAATGGGCCGTTGCGGGTATGCGCCCAGTTTCCACCAGTGTCAGGGTGTTTCGAAGGACACACCGCTTTATTTTAATAATTTATCATGGTGCGCTAGATTTAACATCACTGGAACGAATATACATGGATGTTCCAACCATGGTGCTCACAGTGTACTTAACATGGTACGCACCTCTATGGGGCGAGCCGAATCATTCAGACGCGTCATGTGAAAAAAATTTGAAAAAAAGCAAAATTTCAAGATAAATTCTAATTTTGATTGGATGAAAATACAAATAGGAAGGCAATAAATAATTTACCTACTCTCTTATGTCTCCTGTTGAAAGGAAATGATAATTCGTGGTAATTTCCAAAATTTGGAAATGTGTGGAATCCACCAATGGAGTTATCCTAGTCGGTGTAGAGCACCAAAAACAAGGTGTCTTACAAAGAAAAGTGAGCATTGGTGCTTGTTTGCGAGTTTGGAAGCACGAAATGCATTGTAATAATGAAAATCGGTTTAGAAACAAAAAATTATTCACCCTATCGCAGTGCACCTTTAGACATAAAGACGCACTGGTGTGATTTATTCAGTGCATGTAATTTTATTATAGAGTATGGCGGAGATACTGAAACATGGACACATCATTGTTGTATTGTTTATGAACATCGAGGTCCGTACTATTCAACGCTCCGATGCAATTTATTCGGTGCATGTAATTTTATTATAAAGTATGACGATGCTACTAGAACATGGATGCATCGGTTCTGTATTAGGTCTAGCTTTGCTCAGATCCCTTGCTGGATTTCATCTCTTCTAATGTCTTTGATGATGGATTTGGTCCAAGCATGACACAGCTGAGGTGAGAGCACTTCACACCATACCAAAAACAATGAAAGGGATAAAAATAGAGAAATAGGGACGCAGACCGAGTAAATAATAATCGAAGCATTTCTTCTTCTTTTAAATATAGAGAAAATTTAAGGTGAATGTGAATATAATAACTTAAATTAGGGGCAACATGTTTGCCCGACTTAAATAATGAAAAAAGAAGTATGGCAACTTCCAACTGAATATTCGAATTGATCCATAAATATGGTGCCCGATTGATTTTCTTCTTGAAGAAATCGAAAATAAGCTTGGATAAGTTGAGCATAACGATTGAATTTATAGTCAAAAAGTTTGCTTGATTAATTTAAAAATCCATCTGCAGAAATCAAGGATTCTTTGGCTACAAGCGTGACAAAAAGATCATGTGCATTAAACAACAACTAGACTGATCAACATAAGTCTGAAGAAATATTCACCCTCTACAACATGCAAATTATACAGGAAATGTATCCAGTATTGTAATTTTTCAAAGCAGAATAGTTACCCGAAGATATAGACCAGTGGAAACCAATTAGTGAATATTTGGTACAAACACCTTTGGAGGTACATTTCACTCTTTTATATTATATTTGTTGCATTTGAATTTAGTTTCACATCTATAAGTTCTTCCATATCTTTTAAGGTTTATGAAGAATTACAAGGTGAAGGTTACCTTGTTGACTATGAGCGAGTTCCTATCACAAAAGAAAAATCACCCAACGAACTAGATTTTGACTTATTGGTAAGCTAACATTCTTATATTTTCCATTACAAACTAGATTTTGACTTGTTGCTAAGCTAACATTCTTATGTTTTCCATTACTTAGAATACCATACGAAAGAGACAGAAGAACCTTCATGAGGAAAGTTGGTTGCAGGATTCAAAACAATTCTTTTTTGTAATAGTAACAAGATAAATTTTCTCATTGCAAACAATTAATCTGAAATATTTTGAAAATTTTCCAGTTACATGAATGAAAATGAAGTAGACATGAATGAAAATGAAGTAGACATGAATGAGAATGAATTAGCTTATTGATAAATTACACTTGAACTCAATTTCAGGTCCAAGATTTGAAGCTCAAGCAATCGTCGAGGTCACTAGAGTTGTTGTTGAATCTATGTTTAAAGACCTACTTAGCTTAATATCTAACGTTGTCCAAGGCGGCGGCGGTGAAGGCGGTGAAGATAAGAGCGCTTTCTAAATATGCCAAGCTGTGATTTCTGGATCCATTTCTAAATGGCCATGAACAAACATAAAAGCTTCCCTTGACACAATATGCACCTCGACTGCAAGGAGATCTTAAAAGAGTATGCAGCGAGACCTCGAGTGCACGGAGACCATGGGAGAGTATATGAGTGTCACAAGACTTCCACCGTGGCATAAGCTAAAACCCAAACGTTTTGAACCTTTGCCGGCAACTGTTTTCTATGTTCTGACTCCCGTCGTCAGAGCTCCGGCCGACTATCGACTCCACTCGCCCAAACATTGTTACGGTGGCTGCCATGCCATGCGAAGTGCCATGGAATGGATCCATGCATATCCGTTGAAAAATTTGGGCTTGTAAAGAGGTGGGGCTCCAAAGGCTGGTTGAAATTTGAATTGGCGATTGGTATCGTGCTCAGGGTCGGTATTTGGTGTAGAAGTCGTGTGTTGTGTTCAGTAGAGAGTACAAACATGCATCGCCAGGAATCTTGAAAGGGAGGCACGGGTATTTTATGGTGGTCATCTTAGGTGGTCTCAATCAACAGCGCAATTAGATCGTCGATGCGGTTATCATTGCCAGAATTCTCCAGGCATCTCTGGTTATTCCCATTCTGCAAGTCAATGCAGTTTGGGAGGACAACGGGTGATTCATTAATTTTGATTCTTCATAAACATATTCCATGCCATGGCGTAGCCTTCATTTAGGTGTGCAATGTTAAATGCAGATTTATTTATGTTTTTATGCAGTAAATTCTTGGATATCTTCGATGTCGAGCATTTCAAGAAAACTCTCAAAGATGACGTCAGAATCATTTCTTTGCTGCCTTCCACTCATTTGATGTCGAGGCCCGTGGAGGAGAAAACAACTCCTCTTCACGTTAGCCCCCGTTGGATTCGATCTCGCTACCTCAGGCGAGTAAGCGCATGACTTTTTCAAATTCTTTGAATCTGATCTAGTGCACAGTGTGTTTAGAATTTTCCAATTGAAATTGAAAGTTGACCATGATCTATACATGGCAATTGAACAAAGAAGGATTTTTGCTTCTTCAAGGATTGGATATGAGACTTTCCAAGGATCTTCCTTCCAATCTTCAAAAGCTTCGCTGCAAGGTCAATTTTGTTGTTGATTGCCCTGTTTTTCGCAATTCGCAGATACTGGAGACGACAGAAGGTCTGTTAATACTTTATCGTCTATTTGTGTTCCAGGTCGCCTTCAACGTCGTAATATTTGCAGCACCAATTCGAGCTCCAGGGAACAGGATTGTGAAGAGAATGTGGGAAGACGTCCCTTACATAGCTCTGCATTTACGGCTAGAGAAAGATGTGTGGGTTAGAACAAGATGTCTTCCCGGCTTGGGTTCATAATAAGTCCAAATAATCCAAGAGGAGCGGAGAAGCCATCCAGCTCTCTTTACATCGCGATCCGACATGACTTACATAGACCAGAAGCTTGCTGGCCTCTATCCTCTAAACGCCATGGAAATCGCTAGGTTATTTTCTTTCACTTTTCTTTTGTTTTAAGCATGATATTCCTTAAAATTTTCGCTATTCTCTTATCCTCCATCACCAACTTCCCCACCATTGTAATAGGTTTCTTAAAGCCTTGGGAGCGCCAACAAACAGTCGAATATACTGGGCCGGTGGAGAACCATTAGGCGGAAAGAAGGCGGTGGATCCTCTAATCAAACACTTCCCAAATTTTACAACAAGCAAAGCCTGGCCTTTCCAGGAGAGCTCGAACCTTTGAACAATAGAGCATCACTTCTTGCTACAATCGATTCCATTGTGGCACTAAACAATGATGTTTTCATGGCATCACACGGAGGAAACATGGGCCGTGTGATTTAGGTACTCTCTTCTTCTCCATGCTTAGAATTCTATCCCACATTCTATCCATAATTGTGTTATGAAATTTATTAATTCATGATTGTGCAACAGGGCCACAGGGTGTACTCGGGCCACAAAAAGCACATAACTCCCAACAAAATATAGATGCTTCCTCACTTCCTTGACAAAACATTGCTTGAAGAATATGTCAACGACATTCTTAGGCAGCTGCATGACGAATCACTTGGGCAACCAGTGTTCAGAATGGGTAAATCAGGGTGTGATGTCGTGACTTACTCGGTACCTGAATGTATGTGCTCAAAACAATATGAAGAGCACAAGTAATCATGTTTCTTATAATCAACCATCGAAACATGATTGAACGACAATACCCCCTGGTTCGAAGCTCAAACTAAGGATTTGAAAACGACGGATAATATAAACATCCGCTAATCCTAAATTATTAGCTGTCTGGAGGAGTAGAATACTCATGTCTAAGTAAGCGTCCTATGCATGTCGCTCTGCCTATTATGATTCATTATTTATTTATTTATTGAAGGCCACAAAAAGCAGAGCTGTTATTTGAATTTTCTGAAAAGTCCTCCCAGGACAGTGAAGAGATTTACAACAGGGCCACCGCTGTAAATGTAAATACGCGGTATGGATGTGTGTGTTCTTTGAAACTAGCCATCGTGAAGAGGATTCGCTCCATAAGTCGGTGCTTCTTTAAAATTTAAAAGTTGTACATATTCATATGGAGCGAGAAGAGAGTTGGAAAATAATACTCACCCCCAGCCTTCAACTGCAATTATAACTGCCATGCCAACATTGAAAATAAATCCAATCCCCACCATTCAACTGGAATGGGAATAACAAACAGAGACAGTAAATTATTTGTATATATAGATACTCATAGATCATATCTTATTGGAATTGGAATGACGAAAGAAACATGAAATTATTTATATATATACAATCACTATTCATGTGCAAATTGGGTATTTTCAATTCTAATGCTTATTCTTGTAACACTGAAATCTCTCTAATATGTTTTAGAAAATATATTTTAAACATATATCATTCGTAAGTGAAATCTTGTAGAAAAGAAATCAAGAAATGAAATGAGTACAAAATTCTTCAGGCACAACAAGAGTGTAAGGAATAGGGCAGTGGAAACAATGAAACCCCCATCAGAAACTCACAAAAACTGAACTAGCGTTGTTCTCGTTCTCTTACAATATGAGTAAAACTAGTTTTCTTTTTCTTTATTTAACCCAAATGAAGGAACCCCATCAATGATTCCCCTCTATAATCCTAGAGCGACTAACACTGGCACAAACACCAAAGAAACCATTGGCAACATTTTCACAAACACAACCACGCTTGAGTTGCTCTTTAATTCTCATTAATTCTCTCTCAACGGAAGGAAATTGCGATTGATGAGTAAGAAAAGGAAAGTAGGAGTTGTGACCTGAAGAGGAAGGAGGAGATGAAGTTGGATTTTTGGATTTTTGTCAAGGAAGGGGGAGTTGAAGTTGGATTTTTTCCGACAGAGGAACTCCCGACGGTCACTGCTAAAAGAAAGAATGCAGGAGAATAAATATGAAAAGAAATCCAAGAAATTTGGTCATGGGAATGACTTAACTTTTGCTGCAATCCTATGCAGATCCTTGGCTTGGGTGACATTGATGCTAAGATGCTTAACGATGTCGTTATTGAGGAGATTACACAGGCATTGGGAGTCCTTGGCAATAATAGAGATCATAACAGAGAAACAAGATTTTGCAAAGCCCTTTGCAGAACGATCGAGAACACCATAGATCACAAGCGGGATGGTGGAATGGTTTTGAGGGTGTGCTCCAACAAGAAAAATACTAATTGAAAGTGAATTCACAATAGAGATAGGGTTCTTGCACAGGCCTCTGCAGAGCGAGCGAGAGAACCACATATCACAGGCGAGACGGTGGAATGATTTTCAGGGCATATTCAAACAAGAAGAATGTCAATTGACAGGGAATTCACAGGCGAGAGAACTAGATATCATATGCAAGACGGTTGATTGGTTTCGAGGGCATATTCTAGCAAGAAGAATGTAATTGGTCGTGGAATCGTGGCAACAGGCGTAGACAAGGGCATTTTTAAACAAGAAAAATATGGAATCGAGTAAAAATGATTGCAACTGACACGCAATTCACGATGAAGATGGGGGTTTTACTTAGGCCTCTTGCATTCACAATCTATCCCAGCGAGAGAAAGAAGAATGGTAATCATTGTCAAGTAATATCCCAACGAGAGAAAGAAGAATGGTAATTGTTGGCAAGCAATATCCAGACTATTGTTAATTATTGTTGGAGAGCAATGTCTAGTTTGTTAAACAACATTGAATGCTGCCACAGGTGGAATATAGGTTGTGCATTCAATGTTGCGATAGGTGAAATATAGATTATGGGATCTAAAATATGTGGAATTTGAAAGAATTCACATTGTAGGATTTGAAAGCAATTCAGATTTGATAATCAATAGTCTACTTATTGCAATATTCAATGCTATATAGCTAGCTAAATATTAATCATTGTAATTGTTGGTGGAGTCTAGGACAGTCCATCACAACACTGTTTTGTCAAATCGTCAATTCCAGTGACATGAAATCCCACAAGAATGCAAAAAAACTTCAAATAAAAATAAAACATAATTCATCCTAGCTGAAGCTAGGGAAAACAAAGTATTTGAGACAATACTGGTAGGGGCAATGCTAAGGGGAAGTGATAATTGTATACAAAGTTGGTAACTAGTGTGGTGAGAAGAGTTTGGTTCCTTTAGGAGAAAAGTAAGATGAAAAGAAAACAACAAATAATCTTTAATTTTATTTTTCAAAATTCCAATTTGTGAGAAGGAGAATATGTGAAATTTTTAATATTGATGACACAATTTTATATTAAAAACGTATTATGGAAAATATAAAATTGGTCATAGCCTATCAGTTATATGATAGAATTAAAAAAAAATCTATCACAATCTATTCATTATAATTTGTGTGTTTTAGGTATGTATATCGCTTTGTATACTTTATAGAAGTATTATGTAATGCATAATGAAAAAAAAAATCTAAAATTAATATTTTTTCTTTGGAGGGTCTGAACAATGTTTTCGATTTAGATACTTCTGGTTTTGTTTTTTCATGGTTGTTTTCTTCCCATTGAGATTGTAGTGTTGTACCATCCAAAGGAAATTTCTTGACCTAAGGACTCTTAGTCTTTAGGACATCTACATTTCTTAAGAAAGATAAAGAGGATAAGTCCTTTATAGTAATTATAGACGATGGAGGGGGAGAGAAAAAATTCATGTGGTGAACTTGTGGAACTACGTCCTCTAGAACTATGACCTCTGGAACTACACCCTCTGGAACTATGACCTCTGGAACTATGCCCTCTGGAACTATGACCTATNGTGATATGTGGAAGTATGCCCTTTGGAACTATGACCTCTAGAACTATGACCTCTGGAACTATGCCCTCTGGAACTATGACCTATGGAACTATGACCTTTAGAACTACACCCTGTAGAATTGTGACCTATGGAACTGTGACCCATGGAACTATGACCTGTGGAGCTATGCCCTCTGGAACTATGACCTGTGGAACTTTGACCTGTGGAACTACGCCCTCGGGAACTATGCACTCTGGAACTATGACCTATGGAACTATGCCCTCCAGAGGGCGTAGTTCCACAGGTCATAGTTCTAGAGATCATAGTTCCAGAGGGCATAGTTTGAGAGGGCATAGTTCCATAGGGCATAGTTCCATAGGTCAAAGTTCCACAGGTCAAAGTTCCACAGGTCATAGTTCCAGAGGGCGTAGTTCCACAGGTCATAGTTCCACAAGTCAAAATTCCAGAGGAACTACACCCTATGGAACTATGACCTGTGAAACTACGCCCTCTGGAACTATGACATGTGGCACTACGCCCTCTGGAACTGTGACATGTGGAACTATGCCCTCAAGAATTATGCCCTCTGCAATGATGACCTCTGGAACTACACCTTCTAGAACTACGACCACTGGAACTATGACCTCTGAAACTATGCCCTCTGGAACTACGCCCTCTAGAACTATGACCTATGGAACTACGCCCTCTGTAACTACGACCTGTGGAACTACTCCCTCTGGAACTGCAACCTCTAGAACTATGCCATGTAGAATTGTGATCTGTGGAACTGTGACCTGTGGAACTATGACCTGTGGAACTACACCCTTTGGAACTATGACCTGTGGAGCTTTCACCTGTGGAACTATGCCCTCTGGAACTATGACCTCTGTAACTATGACCTCTGCAAATATGACCTATGGAACTGTGACTTGCAGAACTACGTCCTTTGAAACTATGACCTCTAGAACTACACCCTATAGAACTATTACTTGTGGAACTGTGACCTGTGGAACTACGCTCTCTGAACTATGACCTCTGGAACTATGCCCTCTAGAACTACACCCTGTGGAACTACGCCCTCTGGAACTATGACCTGTGAAACTATGCCCTCTAGAACTACGCCCTCTGGAACTATGACCTATGGAACTACGCCCTATAGAACTATGACCTGTGGAACTACACCCTCTGGAACTATGACCTGTGGAGCTACGCCCTCCGGAACTATGACCTGTGGAACTATGCCCTCTGGAACTATGACCTGTGGAACTACGCCCTATGGAACTATGCCCTCTGGAACTATGACCTCTGGAACTGTGACTTGTGGAACTACGCCCTCTGGAACTATGACCTCTAGAACTACGCTCTGTAGAACTATGACCTATGGAACTGTGACCTATGGAACTATGACCTGTGGAACTATGTCCTCTGGAACTATGACCTATGGAACTTTGACTTGTGGAACTACGTTGTCTGGAACTATGCCCTCTAGAACTATGCCATGTGGAACTACGCCCTATGGAACTATGACCTGTGGAACTACGACCTCTAGAACTATGCCCTATAGAACTATGACCTGTGGAACTATGCCCTCTGGAACTATGGCCTATGGAACTACTCCCTATAGAACTACTCCCTCTAGAACTATGACCTGTGGAACTACTCCCTCTGGAACTATGACCTATGGAACTACGCCCTCTGGAACTTTTCCCTCTAGAACTATGACCTATGGAACTATGCCCCTTGAAACTATGACCTGTGGAACTATGCCCTCTGGAACTATGACCTATGGAACTATGCTCTCTCGAACTACGCCTTCTCAAACTATGACCTGTGGAACTGTGACTTGTGGAACTATGCCCTTTGGAACTATGACCTCTGGAACTATGACCTCTAGAACTACGCCCTGTTGAACTATGACCAGTGGAACTGTGACCTGTGGAACTATGACCTGTGGAACTATGCCCTCTGGAATTATGACCTCTGGAACTATGCCCTGTAGAACTACGACCTGTGGAAATGTGACCTGTGGAACTACGCCCTCTGGAACTGTGACCTTTGGAACTATGACTTGTGGAACTACGCCCTCTGGAACTACGACCTTTGGAACTATGACCTGTGGAACTCTGACTTGTGGAACTATGACCTATGGAACTATAACCTCTAGAACTACGCCCTGCAGAACTATGACCTGTGGAACTACGCCCTCTGGAACTATGATATGTGGAAGTATGCCCTTTGGAACTATGACCTCTAGAACTATGACCTCTGGAACTATGCCCTCTAGAACTGTGACCTCTAGAACTATGGCCTATGGAACTGTGACTTCTGGAACTACGCCATCTGGAACTATGACCTCTAGAACTACAACATGTAGAACTATGACATGTGGAACTATGCCCTCTCGAAATATGACCTATGGAACTAGTGCCCTAAGGAACTATGACCTCTGGAACTACGCCCTGTAGAACTATGAGCTATGGAACTATTACCTATGGAAATATTATCTGTGGAACTACGCCCTCTCAAACTATGACCTGTCGAACTATGCCCTTTGGAACTATGACCTGTGGAACTACGCCCTCTAGAACTACGCTCTCTAGAACTATGACCTCTATATCTACGCCCTCTGGAACTATCACCTCTGGAACTATGACATGTGGAACAACGCCCTCTGTAAATATGACATGTGGAACTACGGCCTCTAGAACTACGCCCTCTCGAACTATGACCTCTGGAACTAGGCCCTATAGAACTATGACATGTGAAACTATGGCCTGTGGAACTACGCCCTCTGGAACTATGACCTATGGAACTATGCCCTCTGGAACTATGACCTGTGGAACTATGCCCTATAGAACTACGCCCTCTAGAACTATGACCTCTAGAACTACGCCCTTTGGAACTATGACCTGTGGAACTAAGCCCTCTGGAACTATGACCTATGGAACTAGGCCCTGTAGAACTATGAACCGTGGAACTATGACCTATGGAACTACGCCCTCTGGNGAACTACGCCCTCTGGAGCTATGACCTCTGGAACTACGCCCTATAGAACTATGACCTGTGGAACTATGACCTGTGGAACTACGCCCTCTGGAACTACCCCCTATGGAACTATGACCTGTGGAACTACGCCTTCTGGAACTATGACCTGTGGAACTACGCCCTTTGGAACTATGCCCTCTAGAGGGCGTAGTTCCATAATTCATAGTTCCAGAGGGCATAGTTCCAGAGGGCCTAGTTCCACAGGTCAAATTTCCATAGGTCATAGTTCCAGAGGGCATAGTTCCACAGGTCATAGTTCCACAAATCATAGTTCCAAAGGTCACAGTTCTACAGGGCATAGTTCTAGAGGTCATAGTTCCAGAGGGCGTAGTTCCACGGGTCATAGTTCCAGAGGGCGTAGTTCCACAATTCATAGTTCGAGAGGGCTTAGTTCGAGAGGGCGTAGTTCCACAGGTCATAGTTCCAGAAGTCATAGTTCCAAAGGGCGTAGTTCCACAGGTCATAGTTCCAGAGGGCGTAATTCCAGAGGGCATAGTTCCACAGGTCATAGTTCCAAAGGGCGTAGTTCCATAGATCATAGTTCCAGAGGGCGTAGTTCCACAGATCATAGTTCTACAGGGCGTAGTTCCACAGGTCATAGTTCCAAAGGGAATAGTTCAAAAGGTTATAGTTCCACAGGTCACAGTTCCACGGGTCATAGTTCTACAGGGTGTAGTTCTAGAGGTCATAGTTCCAAAGGTCATAGTTTCAGAGGGCATAGTTCCACAAGTCACAGTTCCACAGGTCATAGTTCCAGAGGGCGTAGTTCCACAGGTCATAGTTCCAGAGGGCATAGTTCCAGAGGGCATAGTTCCACAGGTCATATTTCCAGAGGGCCTAGTTGCACAAGTCATAGTTCCAGAGGGCGTAGTTCCACAGGTCATAGTTCCACAGGCCATGGTTCTATAGGCGTAGTTCCAGAGGCCATAGTTCCAGAGGGCGTAGTTCCACAAGTCATAGTTCTAGAAGGCATAGTTCAAGAGGTCGTAGTTCCACAGGTCATAGTTTCATAGGGCATAGTTCCACAGGTCATAGTTCCAGAGGGCGTAGTTCCATAGGGCGTAGTTCCACAGGTCAAAGTTCCACAGGTCATAGTTCCAGAGGGTGTAATTCCATAGGTCATAGTTCCACAAGTCACAGTTCCACAGGTCATAGTTATATAGGGCGTAGTTCTAGAGGTCATAGTTCCAGAGGGCGTAGTTCCACAAGACACAGTTCCACAGGTCATAGTCCCAGAGGTCATAGTTCCAAAGGGTGTAGTTCCACAGGTCATAGTTCCAGAGGGCGTAGTTCAATAGGTCATAGTTCCAGAGGGCATAGTTCCAGAGGGTGTAGTTTCACAAGTCATAGTTTTAGAGGGCGTACTTCCACAGGTCATAGTTCTACAGGGCGTAGTCCCAGAGGTCATAGTTCCAGAGAGCGTAGTTCTTGAGGGCGTAGTTCCACAGGTCATAGTTCCAGAGGGTGTAGTTCCACAAACCATAGTTCCATAGGGGATAGTTCCACAGGGCACAGTTCCAGAGGTCATAGTTCCAGAGGGCAGAATTCCACAGGTCACAGTTCCAGAAATCATAGTTCTACAGGGCGTAGTTCTAGAGGTCATAGTTCCAGAGGTCATAGTTCTAGATGGCATAGTTACACAACTCACAGTTCCATAGGTCATAGTTCCAGAGGTCATAGTTCCTAAGGGCATAGTTCGAGAGGGAATAGTTCCATAGGTCAAAGTTCCACAGGTCATAGTTCTAGAGGGAGTAGTTCCACAGGTCATAGTTCCACAGGTCACAGTTCTACAGGGCGTATTTCTAGAGGTCATAGTTCCATAGGGCATAGTTCCACAAGTCTTAGTTCTGGAGGGCATAGTTCCATAGGGCATAGTTCCACATGTCATAGTTCCATAGGTCATAGTTCCAGAGGGCGTAGCTCGAGAGGTCATAGTTCCAGAGGGCGTAGTTCCAGTGGTCATAGTTCCAGAGGGCGTAGTTCCACAGGTCACAGTTCCAGAGGGCATAGTTCCATAGGTCATATTTCCAGAGGGCATAGTTCCTCTAGAACTTTGACCTGTGGAACTATGACCTGTGGAACTATGCCCTCTGGAACTATGACCTGTGGAACTTTGACCTATGGAACTACGCCCTTTGGAACTATGACCTCTGGAACTACACCCTCTGGAACTATGACCTCTGGAAATATGATCATAGTTCCATAGGTCATAGTTCCAGAGTGCATAGTTCTAGAGGGCGTAGTTCCATAGGTCAAAGTTCCACAGGTCATAGTTCCAGAGGGCGTAGTTCCATAGGTTGTAGTTCCACATGTCACAGTTCCACAGGTCACAATTCTACAGGGCGTAGTTCTAGAGGTCATAGTTCTAGAGGGCATAGTTCCATAGGTCATAGTTCCAGAGGGCGTAGTTCCAGAGGTCATGGTTCCACAGGTTCACCACATGAGTTTTTTCTCTCCCCTTCCATCATCTATAATTACTATAAAAGACTCATCCTCTTGAGGTTTCTTAGGAATGTAGATGTCATAAAGAGTAAGAGTCCTCAGGTCAAGAAATTTCCTTTAGATGGTACAACACTACAATCTCAATGGGAAGAAGACAACCATAAAAAAACAAAACCAGAAGTATCTAAGTCAAAAACATTGTTGAGACCCTTCAAAGAAAAAATATTAATTTTAGATATTGTTTTTTCATTATGCATTATATAATACTTCTATAATTATTGAAGTATACAAAGCCATATACATACCTAAAAAACACAAATTATAATGAATAGATTGTGATAGATTTTTTTTGAACTCTATCATATAACCGATAGGCTATGACCAATTTTATATCTTCCATAATACTTTTTTAACATAAAATTGTGTCATCAATATTAAAAATTGCATATATTCTCCTTCTCACAAATTGGAATTTTAAAAAGTAAATTAAAGATTATTTGTTGTTTTCTTTTCATCTTACTTTTCTCATAAAGGAACTAGACTCTTCTCACCACACTAGTTACCAACTTTGTATACAATTATCATGTCCCCTTAGCATTGCCCCTACTAGTATCGTCTCAAATATTTTGTTTTCCCTAGCTTCAGCTAGGATGAATTATGTTTTATTTTTATTTGAAGGTTTTTTTCATTCTTGTGGTCTTTCATGTCACTGGCATTGACAGTTGACATAACAATGTCATGGTGGACTGTCCTGGACTCTACCAACAATTACCATTCTTCTTACTCTCATTGGGCTATTACTTGCCAACAATTACCATTCTTCTTGCTCTCTCTTGGATAGATTGTGAATGCAAGAGGCCTAAGAAAAACCCCCATCTTCATCGTGAATTGCGTGTCAATTGGCATTATTTTTACTCGATTATGTATTTTTCTTGTTTAAAAATGCCCTTGTCTGCACCTGTTGCCATGATTCCACGGCCAATTACATTCTTCTTGCTGGAATATACCCTTGAAGCCAATTAACCATCATGCCTATGATATCTGGTTCTATCGCCTCCGAATTCCCTGTCAATTGGCATTCTTCTTGTTTTAATACGCCCTCGAAACGATTCCACCGTCTCGCCTGTGGTATGTGGTTCTCTTGCTCGCTCTACAGAGGCCTGTGCAAGCACCCTATCTCTATTGTGAATTCGCTTTCAATTAGCATTTTTTTTGTTGGAGAACACCCTTGAAACCATTCCACCGTCCCGCTTGTGATCTATGGTGTTCTCGCTCGTTCTGCAAAGGGCTTTGCAAAATCTTTCTTCTTTGCTCTGATCTCTATCATCGCCAAGGACTCCCAATGCCTATGTAATCTCCTCAATAATGACATCGTTAAGAAACTCGGCATAAACGTCACCCAAGCCAAGGATCTGCATAGGAATGCAGAAAAAGTTAAGTCATTCCCCCCACCCCATTTCTTTAATTTCTTTTCATATTTATTCTCCTGAATTCTTTCTTTCAGCAGTGACCGTCGGGAATCCCTTTGTCGGCAAAAATCCAACTTCAACTCCCCCTTCTTCTTCAAGTCATAACTCCTACTTTCCTTTGCTTACTCATAAATTGCCATTTCCTTCCGTTGAAAGAGAATTAATGAGAATTAAAGAGCAACTCAAGCGCAGTTGCGTCTGTGTCTGTGAAAATGTTGCCAGTGGCTACTTTGGTGTTTGTGGCAATGGTAGTCATTCTAGGATTATAGAGGGGAATCACTGATGGGGTTCCTGTCTTTGGGTTAAATAAAGAAAAAAAAGCTAGTTTTACTCATATTGTAAGAGAACAAGAACAACGCTAGTTCAGTTTTTGCGAGTTTCTGATGGGGGTTTCATTCTTTCCACTGCCCTATTCCTTACACTCTTCTTGTGCCTAAAGAATTTTGTACTCATTTCATTTCTTGATTTCTTTTCTACAAGATTTCACTTATGAATGCTATTTGTTTAAAAAAACTTTTCTAAAACATATTACAGAGATTTCAGTATTACAAGTATAAGCATTAGAATTGAAAATACCCAATTTGCACATGAATAGCGATCGTATATATATAAATAATTTAATGTTTTTGTCATCATTCCAATTCTAGTAAAATATGATCTACGAGTATCTATATATACAAATAATTTCAGGTTGTTGTTTGTTATATTCCATTTGATGGCACGGATTGGATTTATTTTCAATGTTGGCATGCCAGTAACAATTGCAGTTGAAGGCTGGGGGTGAGTATTATTTTCCAACTCTCTTCTCGCTCCATATGAATATGTACAACTTTTTAATTTTAAAGAAGCACCGACTTAGGGAGGGAGTCCGCGTCATGATATCCAGTTTCAAAGAACACACATCTATACCGCGTATTTACATTTACAGTGGTGGCCCTGTCATAAGTCTCTTCATAAAATTCAAACAACTCTGCTTTTTGTAGCCTTCAATAAATAAATAAATAATGAATCAGAATAGGCAGAGGGCCATGCATAGGACAGTCACATAGAAATGAATATTGTACTCCGCCAGAGAGCTAATAATTTAAGATTAGCGGACGTTTATATTATCCGTCGTTTGCAAATCCTCAGTTCGAGCTTTGAATTAGGAGTTTTTTTTTGTTCAATCATGTTTCGATGGCTGATTATAAGAAACATGACTACTTGTGCTCTTCATATTGTTTTGAGCACATACATTCAGGAACCGGGTAAGCCACGACATCAAGCCCTGATTTACCTGTTCTGAATATTGGTTTCCCAAGCGATTCATCATGGAGACGCCTAACAATGTCATTGAAATCTTCTTCAGGCAATGTTTTGTCAAGGAAGTGAGGAAGCATCTGTCTTTTGTTGGGAGTTTGTGCTTTCTGTGGCCCGAGTACGCCCTGTTGCACAATCATGAATTAATAAATTTCATAACGCAATTATGGATAGAATGTGCGATAGAATTCTAAGCATGGAGAAGAAGAGAGTACCTGAATCGCACAACCCATGTTTCCTCCGTGTGATGCCATGAAAACATCGTTGTTTAGTGCCACAATGGAATCGATTGCAGCAAGAAGTGATGCTCTGTTGTTCAAGGTTCGAGCTCTCCTGGCAAGGCCAAGCTTTGCTTGTTGTAAAGATTTGGGAAGTGTTTGATCAGAGGCTCCACCGCCTTCTTTCCGCCTAATGGTTCTCCGCCGGCCCAGTATATTTTGATGTCTGTCGGCTCTCCCAAGGCTTTAAGAAGCCTGTTACAATGGTGGGGAAATTGGTGATGGAGGATAAGAGAATAGCGAAAATTTTAAGGAATATCATGCTTAAAACAAAAGAAAAGTGAAAGAAAATAACATGTCGATTTCCATGGCATTTAAGAGGACAGAGGCCAACAAGCTTTCAGTCAGTGTAAGTCATGTCGGATCGTGATGTAAGGAGAGATGGATGGCTTCTCCGCTCCTCTTGGATTATTTGGTCGTATTCTGAGCCCAAGCCGGGAAGACATCCCGTTCTAACCCACACATATTTCTCCAGCCGTAAATGCAGAGCTATGTAAGGGCCCTCTTCCCACATTCTCTTCACAATACTGTTTCCCAGAGCTCGAATTGGTGCTGCAAATCTTAAGGCGTCGAAGGCCACCTAGAACACAAACAGGCGATAAAGTATTAACAGGCCTTCTGTCGTCTCCAGTATCTGCGAATTGCGAAAAAATAGGGCAATCAACACCAAAAATGACCTTGCAGCGAAGCTTTTGAAGATCGGAAGGAAGATCCTTGGAAAGTCTAGTATGGAATCCTCGAAGAAGCAAAACTCCTTTGTTCAGCTGCCATGTATAGATCATGGTTAGCGTTTAATTTCAATTGGGAAATTCTAAACGCATTGTTCACTAGATCAGATTCAGAAAATTTGAATAAATTACTTGCTTACCCGCTTGAGGTAGCGAGATCGAATCTAGCGAGGGCTAACGTGAAGAGTTATTTTCTCCTCCATGGGCCTCGACATCAAATGAGTGGAAGGCAAAGAAGCAAAACTCCTTTGTTCAGCTGCCATGTATAGATCATAGTCAGCTTTCGATTTCAATTGGGAAATTCTAAACACATTGTTCACTAGATCAGATTCAGAGAATTTGAATAAATTACGCGCTTACCCGCTTGAGGTAGTGAGATTGAATCCAGCGAGGGATAACGTGAAGAGTTATTTTCTCCTCCACGGGCCTCGACATCAAATGAGTGGAAGGCAAAGAAGAAACGATTCTGACGTCATCTTTGAGAGTTTTCTTGAAATGCTCGACATCCAAGATATCCGAGAATTCACTGCATAAAAACAACAGAAATAAATCTGCATTTAGCATCGCACGCCTAAATGAAGGCTACGACATGGAATGGAATATGTTTATGAAGATTCAGAATTATTGAATCACCCGTCTTACTCCCAAATTGCATTGACTTGCAGAATGGGAATAACCAAAGACGCCTGGAGAATTCTGGCAATGACAACCGCGTCGATGATCTTATTGCGTTGCTGATAGAGACCACCTGAGACGACCACCATCAAATACTTGCGCCTCCCTTTCAAGATGCCTGGCGACACATCTCTGCACTCTCTACTGAACATAGCACACGGCTTGTACACCAAATACCGACCCTGAGCAACATACCAATCGCCGATTCAAATTTCAACCAGCCTTTGGAGCCCGCCTCTTTACAAGTCCAAAATTTTCAACGGATATGCATGGATCCATTCCATGGCACATGGCATGGCAGTTGGATCGCTGATTATGCCATGCATTACAGCTCGTCATCGAGCGCTGGGATTGCTCATATTTCGAGGGATGGTAGAGGTTTGTGTCAGGGCAACGACGTTTGGGCAAGTGCAGTCGGTAGCTGGCCGGAGCTCTGACATGATCAACGACGGGAGTCCGGACACAGAAAAAAACTGTGGACAAAGGTTCAAAACGTTTGGATTTTATCTTACACCTATGTTCGTATCCTCGACTGCCGGCCATAAAGTATTCATTTTCACCAAAATCGTCAAAAGTGGGACTGGGTAGCACATTCTTGAAGCTCGTCACCCGTGGAGGTTCTACACATCCAAATCCAAATGCCATCAATTCTTTTGGTCTGTTTAATAATAATTAAAACCCCACTCCATATAAATAAAATATTTTGTAAATTATGTACACAAACAAAAGAAATAACTATAAATCTATACTGATTGAAATTAGACGTTGTCCAAATCATATTGATAAAAACCTGCTATTTCGAAATCGTTAAAGTAGTAGTCGATGGCCATCTCCAAAGGCGTTACTGGCACACTGCACATTTTATTTATCGACATATCAAGCTCATATTGTGCAAGTTTTACTTATGTCCAGATTATGCAATTTAATACATTATAGCTCCAACATTGTAAAATTCTCTGAAAGCAAACAAAAGCAAGTAATCTGGATAAGGGTTCGGCTAATTGTCCTACTGTCCAAATGTCCGTTGAGATGCCAAAATAGAAAGGTCCGCTTCTCCGCTCTTATGAAACGATTCCGAGAGCTTTGAACTGAAATCGATTGATGACGTTGCCAGATCATATGGTCGTGCCACCACTCACTGTGGCAAAATACCTCCTCTACAAAACAAAAAACATTTTATAGAAGCATGGTTAATGACAGATCTTGGCATAATATCTTGAATATGGTGAGTGGCAATTTACTCTTGATGATAGATATTGTAACTGAGATTGCTCCAGTCAGATTTGAAGGTCCGTAACTTGTATTTCTTAGCGAAAGGCCATATGAGGTTTATGACCTTGCCTCCAACGCCCTCCACCCAGTTAGCGCCGATCTCTATTGTATAACCTCCCAATGTTTCTTTGTGCATTCTTCCCACAATCCGATAGGTTGCTTCCAGTATCACAAAGTCCTTCACTCCATTGTCGGATAATGTCTTCGCTGCCATTATTCCTGCAAACATAAACATTGAAACATAGTCAGTGAAGTTACTGTGACGAGGCTATTTACTCATTGTCATGTGAAGACTTGATAAGATATTAAGAGTACCTGACATGCCCGCTCCCACTATTATAGCGATGGTAGCACCGACCGACGAAGAGAACAAAACTGTGCATATTAACAATACAAGAGAGAAATGATCAATGCAGTAAGCAATGGAGAGTCCTCAGTGTAGAAATAATCCTCTACAATCTATAACAACCCTAACAAGAACAGACTCATGGCCTTGATTATGGCTGGGTTGTGATTGAGAGCAGCATATATAGAAGCTCAATGTGATATATAGCCCGCTTTGCTTTCATTGAAAAAAGCCAACATTGTCCTATCGTTCTACAGTTGAATGGCCGAGGGATGTAGCCAAGACCACCATCAAATACCTGCGCTGCCCTTTCAAGATGCCTGGCGACGCCTGTCTGTACTTTCTACTGAACACAGCACACGGCTTGTACACCAAATACCGACCCTGAGCAACATACCAATCGCTGATTCAAATTTCAACCAGCCTTCGGAGCCCGCCTCTTTACAATTTCAAAATTTTCAATGGATATGCATGGATCCATTCCATGGCGCATGGCATGGCAGCCACGGTAACGGCGTTTGGGCGAGTGGAGTCGGTAGCCGAGACAGCATCGACGACGGGAGTCTGGACACTGAAAACGATCGCCGGCAAAGGTTCAAAACGTTTGGGTTTTAGCTTACGCCCTTCCACCGTCACCCCGCAATAAAATACTAAACTCTACAACCAATCAAAATAGAAATAAATGAAGTTTATTTTTTAATTGAAGAAATAAAAATTATTACATCAGGATATAGGTAAGAAAGTCAATTTTACAATCCAGTGTCAACCGTAAACCATTACTATAATCCTTACCTAAGGCAAGAGAGACTAATAAGATCACAAAAACTTATTAATAATATCACAAATAAATAAATTTAAATATTAAAAAATATAATAAAATTCAATTGATAAAGTTTATCAATGAAGAATTGATAAAATAAATTTAACAAGAAATTTAACTACATATTATAGTCAATGGACAAACTAATTGCTATATTCTTGCTTTCACAGTTAATAATAAAAAACAGTTCATAATTGGTAAAATGAATAATAAATGTGAATCCCACTAAATTGCAGGGAGATCTGGAAGCGCTCATCACGTCATTGACGGTTTTAGTGACGTGTGACATCGGCATATAAGCCAAATTTCTTCCTAATAGTTTTCAGATATTTTGGGTACATAGCTCTTGGCCCTTGTCTCATATACAAGCTATATTAAAGAATCTAATGCTCCCTTGTAGAGAATGCCGGTCTAATTCTAACAAATTTTCAGAGAACAGTTAGCCACTGGAGTCTCTGTTCTGCTATACAGATAGGATGGCGCTGCAATGGAATACGACTGTTGGCGCTCTCTCTGTCATTCTGCTCCTTGCTTTTCATGTACAGGTAATATAATCAATCTCAAAACTTCAACAACCTCTTCTTTTTTGTATTGTTTTCGCGTTTCCAATTTGCAGTAAAGCAATACCTGCGTCCGATGATGAGCTGATCTGAGTGTTTCTTTTGGCTAAATTGGTCAGGAAGGCGAAGGAAGCCAACAGCAATTTGTGTTGATTCATGGACTTGGGCATGGAGCATGGTGTTGGTATAAAATTGTTACTCTGCTTAAGCAAAAGGGGCACACAGTGGCTGCCCTGGATCTCACCTCCAATGGGATAAACAGGGCAGCCCCTACAGATCAAGTCAAATCAATTGCACAGTACACAGAGCCACTGCTAGAATATATCGGCAACCTCGGCAACGATGAAAAGGTACTTGGATGATCTGGAATCTAACTTGTCATTTGTAGGATTGAGAACAATAATTGTAAAACTACTAAATCAAAGCTGATGACAGATGACATGACTAATAATATCCCAAGCAAGCTATGAAGAATTCAAAGTTACAAAGACAAAAGACACTCGTATACCTGCCAAGCCTCGGAGTGAATGTGGGCACTTAATAAGTGAGGAGTTGGTCTTTAATGTCTGGGTTTCACTAGATCAGGAATGAAATTTGAATACCATTTCTGTTCTCTGAGTTAGAATAATGGAGAAATTAGTTGGTAACGGTGATTAGTTTTCAACCGTCTGTTCATAAACCGTTTCTCAACCATATGACATCACATATATATTTGTATCTTCTCTTTGATTAATTTGGAACAAGCTCGGCTTTGCTTCCCCGTCTCCAGATGTTGGGAGTCATTTCTCATTTGTTAAGTTCGTATCAGAGCGAGAGAAGGAGCGTTGCTCGGATCGCTGGGTGAAGTGACTGGAACAACTGCGTGGCGTGGAGCACCTGCTGTCGATGACAGAGGTTGATCGCGTAGAGGGAAGAGAGTCCGCGTTGGAGGAGAGAGTCCGCACCAAACAGAAACGCGCAGGGATTTAGAAGCCCGCGTGGAGAATCTGTATACCAGAAGCGTTGATCTGGATGGTCGCGCTGACTGTTGTGCTGCGGGATCGTTGTGCTGCAAAGGAAGAGAAGTTGTGCGCCTAGATCAGAGCTCTGAGGGAGAGTGCGCCCAGAGCTCTGTTTAATTTACTGCTCAGTTGCGCTAAAAGAATCTTCGTGCACCTTCTTTGGTCCAGATCCCGAGAGGGATCGGCCCCCTGCTTTCGTCCAGATCCCGAGAGGAGAGAGGGATCGTTGTTGAGGGATCTGCCACCTGCAAAGGAGAGAGGGAACGTTGCTTCTTCAGTGGTTCGAGGCGTGCTGGAGAAGGTGCGTTGATCTGAGATTTTACATCGTGTGGTGATTTTGGCAGGGCTATAGTGGAGCATCTGCTGACCACTAAGATTGGCATTGCACTGTAAAATTAGTTGTTCTTTGATTGGCGATACTTGAGGATAGACATTAATTTGGGGGCATTTCTCCTCTTTTGAGGCCCAAAAGAAAACTTATCTTATCGTATCTTGCTGCTCTGAAGAAGTTTACAGAGATGGTGAATTCCCTGGCAGAAACGTACCTCAATGAAGTCAACAAATTGGATGGATCAAATTTCATCAATTGGAAATTCAAGATGTAAACCTTGATTGAAGTTTATGGTGTATGGACGATCACAAAAGGAGATGAAGCACGACCCGATGCAGGCCTTGCGGCCAGGGAGAAAGCTCCCACTTTTGAGGCACTGACAGGTATATTGTTGTAAGAGAAAGAGAGGCACCCGAATTTGAAGCCTCATAATTCAGACTTAGCACTATGGACAAAGAATGTTATAAGAAGAAAAATGATGATGAGGCTAGGCATAAAAATAGAAAACATTCAAGACACTTTGCAACCCAAATATTGAACCAAAAGATCTCAAATTGTTTGTTTCGAATGCAAACCGATGATGTTGATGCATGGTTTGTTGATTCTTGATCCCTCTTATCAAATCAAGGGATATGGAGATATTTCAGTAACACTTATGAGTGGTACCGTCGGACACATTCGTAATGTTATGTATGTCTCTCGGATAAAGAAAAACTTGATTTATGTGTCCACCATTACAGATGAGGATTTGAAGGTCGAATTCTTCAAGACGCATTGTATAGTGAAGGACTTGCAGGATCATTACAGAACTTTTGCTTCAGGAATCAGAGTTGGAGGCCTATATAAACTTGATGTCACGAGCAAGAATCATTAGGAAAGATGCACAGAGATGAATTCCCCTCTAATCCTGATAGGAGAAAAAGAGATCTAATAGAACTTGTGCACACTGATGTTTGTGGACCAATGCAGAGAAGGTCGCTAGGAGGTGCTTATTATTTCTTATTGTTTATTGATGACTACACAAGATACACATTGGTTTATTTCCTCAAGAAAAAAAATGATGTTTTTTAATACTCCAAGGAATTTAAAAACATGGTGGAGAAGCAAACAAGAAAACCCATCAAAATCCTTTGCTCAGATCAAGGAGGAGAGTACAGATTGGGAAACTTCATCAAGTACTGCAAAGATCATGGAATAGTACAACAATTTACAATACCCCACACTCCACAACAAAACTTTGGTGGTTGCAAAAAGGAAAAACAAAACTTTGGTGGTTGCAAAAAGGAAAAACAAAACTTTGGTGCAGTGTGCACGAAGTATGAAAGGTAAGAATCTCTCAAATGTTTTTTGGGTTGAAGCCATTAGCACTGATTTTTTACTTAAAGAATAGAAGTCCAACAAGGTGTCTTATCATAAAACTCCTTTCGAAGCCTTTTATGATTATAAACCAATAGTTAACAATTTGAGGATATTTGGGTGTAAGGATTTTGTACACATTCCAAAGGAGAACAAGAAGAAGCTTGATGCTAAAGTTATCAAATGTATTTTTATAGGGTACTGTTTAGAATTTAAAGCATATAAATTGTTTGATCCATCTACTCACAAAGTGTTTGCAAGTAGATATGTAATATTTCATGAACAGGCAGAAGGAAACAATGAGGACAACAATCATGAAGGGTGGCAGGTACCTCTTGAAGATGAGGAGGTCAAAGAAGAGAAGCAGCAGCAGGAAAAGGCACCCAGTGACATGGACACATCTAGCAGTGAAGAAGAATCTTCACAAAACGAAGAAGAAGTCACCAGCCAATTGAGAAGATCTTCACGACAGGTTCATCCACCTGAAAAATATAAAGATTATGCCCTAATGAGTAATATTTCAAATGTCATAGAACCCATGAGTTTTAATGAAGGTAATGAACATGAAGAATGGAGAGAAGCAATGGAGCAAGAATATGACTCTATAATGAAAAAAAAAAAACTTGGAATTGACTAAATTGTCTAAAGATAAAAAGCCCATAGGTTGTAAATGGATATACAAACCTAAATTCAAAGAAGATGGTAGTATAGATCAATATAAAGCTAGATTGGTGGCAAAAGGGTATTCACAGAAATAGGACATTGATTATGCAGAAACATTTGCACCAGTAGCTAAATTAAACACACTATAAGAATGTTAATTGCACTAGCTACAAAACACCATTGGAAGCTTCACCAATTAGATGTAAAGTATGATTTCCTGAATGGTGAGTTAAAGGAGGAGGTTTACCTTACTCAACTAGAGGGGTTTGTGAAAAGTGGTCAGGAACATTTAGTATGTAAATTAAAAAAACTTTAGCATGTAAATTTAAAAAACTCACATTTAGTATGAAGGTAATGAACATGAAGAATGGAGAGAAGCAATGGAGCAAGAATATGACTTTATAATGAAAAAAATAACTTGGAATTGACTGAATTGCCTAAAGATAAAAAGCCCATAGGTTGTAAATGGATATACAAACCTAAATTCAAAGAAGATGGTAGTATAGATCAATATAAGGCTAGATTGGTGGAAAAAGGGTATTCACAGAAAGAGGACATTGATTATGCAGAAACATTTGCACTAGTAGCTAAATTGAACACTATAAGAATGTTAATTGCACTAGCTACAAAACACCATTGGAAGCTTCACCAATTAGATGTAAAGTATGTTTTCCTGAATGGTGAGTTAAAGGATGAGGTTTACCTTACTCAACTAGAGGGGTTTGTGAAAAGTGGTCAAGAACATTTAGTATGTAAATTAAAGAAAGCATTGTATGGACTGAAACACGCACCTAGGTCATGGTATGAGAAGATAGATTCCTTCTTTCTTCAGCAGGGTTTTATGAGGAGCAAAAGTGATCCAAATCTGTATACCAAGTTTAATGAAAAGGGGCACATTGTATTAATTTCCTTATATGTTGATGATTTAATTATTACAGGAAATTTAGAAAAATTGATTA